>JAECUM010008037.1:0-147879 GCA_016617855.1 Megalonaias nervosa | reverse complement strand
AAAAGCAGTATATATATATATATATATATATATATATATATATATATATATATATATATATAGATAGATATAGACACACACACACACACACACACACACACACACTACTGAATGATTCTGTTTCTTATTTTCTTATGATTATAGTAACTTTTTTAAAAATTACTTGTGTTTCCTAGTGTTTGTGTGTTTATTTCCATCACAGCTGAGAAGACAGAGGCTGTTGACTCCAGTGTGAAAGTTGATGCAGCTGGTGGAAGTGGCTTTTCACACTGTTGCAGCCTCCCAAAACTTACTGGAATCATCAGGTACTGAGTAATAATGTCAGTTACATGCTCATTCAATATATTGTTCACAACAGGTCTATGTTTTGTTGATAGTGGTGTAATAGACCATATAAATATGCATTTTTCATCTCACCTGTGAATTATTAGACATAGGTATCCATTTTGGAGCGGTCTCATCTCATCTCATCTATGCCTGTGGCCCCTGCTGGGGCATAGGCCGCTAACAAACTCTCTCCAGCCATCTCGGTCTTGAGCAAGTCTCTCCAGCTGTCCCCACGTGTGGCCTGTCTTTTAGGTCCTTCTCCAGGTCCCGCCGCCAGGTGTTTCTTGGCCGGCCTCTCTTCCTTTTCCCCTGTGGATTCCAGGTGAGTGCTTGCCTGGTGGTACTGGATGTGTTCCATGTGCTGATGGTAGTGGAGGCCCTGGTAGATATGATGGTCATTGGCCTGGTAGCTTTCCTAGGTTGGCTTTCACTACTCGGCATCATAAAGTCTCCTGCTGGAGGTCCATCTTCTCCCAGTTCCGGGACGTTTGTAGTTTTGTCAGTTGACGTTTCTGTAGCTTTGACTTTTTTACAGGGAGGGGTTGCTAGCCCCTCGTCCAACCCTCCTCCTTTTCATCCGGGCTTGGGACCGGCAATGGCAGAGATATTTTGGAGCAGTGACAGCACCATTTTGGTGAACACTATTAAGGTTCTGTGTTAATGTTTTGTAAATTCATCAAGTATCTGCATTTAGCTCCTGACTTTATTGGTTTTTTGCACCCTGTATACATCCTGTTATACCAGATTCATGAAACTTGTTGAGGGTATGCATCTTTGGGAGTCGTACACTTTTGTCACAAAATGTAAGACACTGTGACCCATGCTTCACTGACTTTGGTTAAATTTGGTGTTAGTTTAGTTCTCAAGTTCATGCTAGAATCATTAAACTTGATGATTGTATGTCTCTCTCTGTTAGTATCTTACCATTACAACAAAACAGGAAACAGTAACCATCATTTCATATTTTACTGCCATATATTAAGCTTTTGTGCTTAGTTCATGACCAGATGTTTCTTTTTCACCCTGTATACACAGTTTTACCAAGAATCATTAAACTTTGTGAAGAGGTGCAACTTGACGAATACTACACCCTCATCACAAAATTAGGCCACTGTGAGCCATATATTGTGCATCATATACTGGATTTTAGTAACACATGAAGATAAAAGGTCACTGTGACCTACATTTCCTATTTTTACTGGATTGTGCTAAGTCTGCAATTAGGTCATGAATAGAATTTGTTACCTCATCCATATTGATATAATCATAAAACTTAATAGGGGATGCATCTTGATAAGTACTACATCCTTATTACAAAAGAAGTCTTTGTAACCTATATTTCAGTCATCACTGACTTTGTTGAAATGTTTTGTATAAAGGTTTTGTTGGGTGCTGTTTTTGTTAGAATCATGTAACTTTTTAATTGGATGCATCTCTGTTCAATACTACACTCTTACAACCAGGGACAGTAAATGTGACTTACAGTTTATACATATCTAATATAGTTTAAGTCTGTGATTTTAGTTCATGACCACATATATTTTCCATACTATATACATTCCTTCATGACTAGTACAGTTTGAAATATGGAAAAATAGGTTTATTCAGTGGTGAACTTTCCATATTAATGACAATATTTGTCAGCAGGTTATCTGTGTGATGTGCATGAGGTCGAGTTGAGAAATGGTCTTATCTTGGATTCCTGGAAATTCTTTTCAGCCATTAGTGTATCAGTTCTTTCGAGGGACATTGGTTGTTTTATGCCTTTTATGCCCTGTCACAATATATATGTATATCTGTATGGTTTAATGGCATGCTAGCACAACACTGACTAAAGTGGCATTAAAAATGTAAATTTTTACATTTTAAAAGATGAAAAGTTAACATAGTTGACATAAAAGACACATTTACTTAGGAAATGAGTCAACATTTCGTTGTAAAGATCACTTTAACATTATTTTATTTTCTACATCATAATTAATGTCTAAAATTGATGCTAGAGACTACTTTAAGTTTTGGTTTTGTAGACATGAGTTTTGAAACCATTGATTCCGTTCAGAGTTTTTTAAGGCTATTCTTGGATAGTCAAAGGTACTGTGATTATATCCTATTGGTAGTACCTGTGCCAAAAATCAGCAAGTGGAAGAAAAATGATCATTAATCTTCGGTTTTGTTTTAGAAAGGAATTTCATGACTACAGTAGCTTAAATCTTAGGGTTAAGTTATTTGACCTCCCAGCTGGGAATGGCATATATCAGTCAGTTGTAAGATAGAAAAATTTTCCATGGCACACTGACCAATCTAATCAGGCATGTGTGCAAATATTTGATTATATTTTTACCAGTATAGTTTGGTTGTCAGACAGGAGTTTGTCCAACAGAGGGGGTTAACCTAAAGAATTTTGCCTATATAACCTGTACTCTTATTAGTTGGGTAAATTTCAGGAGGTTGAACTTCATAATTATTACACTCCAACTAAGTCATAAATTATGCTGCTGCCATGTGTACATACCTAATGTATGAGTTAGCTCCCATTGCCACTGTCTTTCTTCAGCAGAAGAACACATATAAAATTGATATTTATAAACCAAAAAGCAGAGCATATATATAATGTCTATCTATCATTTAAAACATGCATCTATTAACTTTTTTGTTTCTGCACAGAAACTTTAGTTTCATGCCTTCTGTTTTTAGCAAACTTTGTGGATCGCTTGCACATGGGATAAGAAAGAAGCCTGTTGATTTCGAGTGAAAAGATTGAAGGTCAAGGTCACTGACTGAGAGAAGAAAATTGGTTTCTGTACAGTAACATTACTACAGTATCACAGACTGAGAGCTTTGCAGATGGCTTGCACTTGGTGTGAGAAGAATTGCATGTTTTGGGGTCAGATGTTCTAAGGTCTAGGTCACTGTGATTGAGAAAAGAAGGGTGGTTTTTGCACAGTAATTTCAGTTCTACATCACAGACCTGGAATAAACTTTGTGGGTAGCTTGGAGTAAATTTGATTTTGGGGTCTCAAGATAAGAAATTGAAGTCACTGTGAAAAATGAAAAAAAACCCCAAAACAACTTCAGTTCTTAATCATGAACTTTCACCAGAGTTTGTGAATGGCTTACACTTTTGGTTAGAAAGATGCCTGTTGATTTGTGGTTAGAAGGAAAATAAAAAAAGGCTACTTCGAAAGAAAGATTGTCACTTGGTTGATTTTAACAGCACTTTCAACACATACTGAAACAAGAAAAATGGCTTTGCATAAAAGCTGTTGTTTTTGACTGTGTACCTAGATCAAAGTTTATGGAGGGCTTGTACTTAAGGTTAAACAGAGGCCTATTGATTTTGGGGGTCAGAATGTCAAATATCAAGGTCATTGTGACTAAAGAATGGGTTTTGTAGCATAACTTTTGTTCTAGAGTAAATGCATTAACCAAACTTAGCAGATGTTTTGAACCTAGGGTGAGAAAGAAACCTTGAGATTTTTGGGTCTAAGGGTCTTTGGTTAAGATCATTATAAGTCCACTTTAAAAAAATTCTTTCAAAACCATAAGTTACTTCAAGACAGCATACCTGGACCAAAGGACAAGGTCATTGAGACCTGTTGTTCAGTAATCTCCAGAGTCAGCCATTCCCAACAAGTCCCAACATATTGTCTACATGTACCATTCATGGTAGTCTGTTGCACCACATGTGATCCAGAAAGTTAAGTGTTCACAAGATACTTTTCATACATGATGGTAAATTTCATGAAAATCATAAAGATTGTTGCTGAGTTTTAGCAACTACATCCCTCTGTTTGAGGCATGCAGCGAGTGAGACATGCTTGGTAATGGATATACAAGTTTGGACCATGAAAAGGTGTATGCCCTTATTAAGGCATGAGCAGTTACTTCAATGAATATGATACATCCTTAAAAGCCATTACATTATGGCTTTCCAGCTTGAGACACAAGTTATTGATTGAAGAGATCTTTATATGAAATATGCTTCAAGCAAATGGGAATTTCAACAATATTTCAGAAAATGACAAATGTTTTTAATTTTGTTAACTTGAATGGGTCTTTTAATATCATTGCATATTGTGATGAAAATGTTTTGATTAAAACTTTCTGTTAATTGACTTTTATTTTATTGCTTTAGGCTGAAATTAAATTCCCTAGAAAATTTTATTGATTATTTCTAAAGAAGGAAATGATTTTTTTATTCTCTTTTAGAACTGAGGGATTACCAGATAAGCTTCACTACCCATTGTCATGGTATCACTTCATTTGGAACACTTCTGACTCTATCCTTTTCACCACACTTGAGGGTGTAGCTGTGTCCCAACACTCAGTTATTCACAGTAGTGTGATTAAAGCATCAACTCTTCAAGTAAAGTAAGTGAATTTGTTTTCCATTTTTATCCTTGTAGAACTTTGTATTTTTCCTTTCTTTCATTCTCCTTCATATTTCCTTACTTTCAAGGATACTATGTAATGGAACTAAATAAGAAAATTAGATTTTTTTACTAGAGAATTTTCGAGATATGGGATTGTGGATTACATTCATAATGCAAACAACAATCTCAAATGTGTGTGGCAGTTTTTTTGAAGAACTAAATAACTCTTTCCTTGCCATATTATGTTTAAATTAATTTATACCAAAAACCTGTACTGACAAAATGTCATTACGTTCAAGATATTTATAGACAGTATAATATGGTTTTAAAAGATTACATGTTCAAAAATAATTGAACTCATACTGTTGCCATATTTTTGCATTATATGCAAATGCTACACATCTACTCACTAATAGGAATTGAAATCAGTTTTATTTTTTAATCATGTGAGTAATATATTGGAATGATTTTTAGTACATCTAAACTTGACTTAAAAAACACTGTATTGGATGACCACCTGTCATAAAAGACCACATTTGTCAATCTTGGGTCAATTACTGCGTTATGCAATGACCTCAAATGAGAGTCTACTTGTCTTGAGAGACCACTTTAGCAGAATGGTTGGTCTCTTAAGACATGTTTCTTCTTGTCAGCCATATCTTTCCACCAAGTGGAATGCCTCAGGGCTTTTTGAATGAAAACTTTTTTAACAAAGTTCATTTTGGAAAGAGTTGGACATGGTTATAAAATGTAACAGCTAAAATCAGTGCCATTCCACTGCCATGATTATGTCTTTATGAATTAATTTGCTTATGAGAAACTTTGTTAACCTTTTCTCATGTATTTTATCTCAGCAAGATCCAGCAAAAAATTACTAGATCAGGTCAAGTTCTTTTTCTTCACCAATAAAGAGTGTCACCCTGCATTGACAGTGTAACATCATATTTAGTAAACTGACCACATGAACCTGCAATGGCAACCTTCTAATTGTTTCCACTGTGTTGGTAAAGGCTGGACTTTTTACTGTTTCTGATGTTACCTTCTGTTTGTATTCAGTGTTGTGGTAAAGGCTGAACACCTTCTGATTGTTTTGAATATGTTAGTAAAAACTGAACATCTTCTGATTGTTTCCAGTACATTGGTAAAGGCTTTAACCATCTGATTGTTTCCAGTGTTTTGGGAAAGGCTGAACACCTTCTGATTGTTTCCATTGTGTTGGTAAAGGCTGAAACACCTGGTTGTTTCCAGTATGTTAGTAAAGGCTGAACACCTGATTTTTTTATCTGTTGTTCTGCAGGAGCAGTGTTCCAGTTGAAGGTTTTGTTTACAATGTGTCATGTGATCCGGAGTCTGGCGATGTGGCAATACAGCTTACTGATGGAAGAGTTTTCAAATATGACACAGGTAACTGATAGACAGACAGTACACAAAAAATGTTTCCTCTGACCTTTTTATCTTCATTTGGAATGAATAGATTTAGTATGTTCTACATTGATAAGCCCATGTAAAATTTTTGAAAACATGGTGTAGGACATACACTGTGCAATCACAATTTTTCATGGGATAAAACTTTTCATAGATTCTGTGGTTGCTTCAAAACATAAATTTAAACACCCAGTGAATAATGATTTTTCTGTGGAATAATATAACCCCTGGATGGTAATTGAACAATCTTTTTTGCATAAAAACTGATGATAATGCAGATAAACTTATGTTTCATGAGCTCAGAAAAGCTAATTTTTGGTTTAATGAAGTAGTCGCTTTTATAGAAATTGCAATGCACAGAACAACCTTGATCTTTAGAAGATTTGTTATTAAATGAATTCTTCATGTATCTTGACCAGCACATTATCCCCAATCATTTTTCATATAAATTGACTTTATAAGTATTCCTGATGATGTGAATCCAGTCTTGAAAAAATTCCACTTGTCTTATGTCCTGATGAGTGTTATTTTGTTGGGATGAGGAGTATTTTCATAAAATAAATAGTGTGAAGTCACATTATGGTTTTCCCAGCAGGATGATTACAAATTAAAAACTGTTGAGGCCTATGAACCAACCTAATTGATTGCAGTCATTTTGGATGATTTGAAGTTTTACTTTCATTTATGTTTTTATTTACCTTTTGAAGAAAATTCTGTTTTTTTAATATGTCATTTGTTCCTAAAAGTTTATTATAAACTGAATTTTACTGAACAGTGGATTTAAAAAGAATTTCTTATACATTGGAACAAATTTTTGCATATTTCCTGTTGTCAGAATTATTGTGTGCTTTATAATATGTACACTTGGATCAAACGGCTATAAAGCTTTCTTATATAATGTTGTAAATATGGGATGATAGATCTCTTAAAGATCAATCTAAACTGTATATACTCACTTATAAGTTGAGTCCAGTTACTAACAACATGGACCCAGATCTTCCATTACATAATGCACAGGCAGATCAGGGTCATTGTTGTTGTTTTACTGATTACTGTTGGACTCAACTTATATGGGAGTATATACAGTATGGTGAAAAAATAAATTACGATCAGTACTTTAAATTCATGAATTGAAGAAGGGGGGCCCTGTTCTAATTTTTTATTGGTACCTTATACACTCACTTATAGGTCAAGTGCAGCTGCAGACTGCACAGACACAGATATTCCATTGCATCATGCACCAGCAGATCTGGGCCTATGCAGCTTGTTATGAGTTGTCCTTTGAACATACAACATAGGCCTCGATCTGCTAGCACAGTAAATTGTTCCTAGTTGGACTCTACTTGTACATGAGTATGTATGGTACTTAAATTCGTTGATTAGAGAAGGGACACTTTCTTTCCATAGGAGGCTCTTTAGTCATTGATTTCTATCAACCAGAAATCCGTGCAAATTGGTACCCTGCAAAAAATAGTGGATTCATAGAATGAGGCCACATACTATGACAAAGCTAATTGAATTATATTAGTTTGGAAAGCTTCTAGTTTTTATTATGTCTATACTTCCTGCCTTGGATGTGGGAGGTCACAGGTTTGAACCCTGGCAGAGTCATACCAAAGACTTATAAAAATGGTACTAGCAGCTGGCCTTCCTTGGTGCTCAGCATTAAGAGGTTAGTGTTAGGACTGGTTGGCCTGGTGTCAGTATAATGTGACTGGGTGGGACATGATGCAAAATGTCTGTGGCATGATGCCCCAGTGCTAGACATCACTATAAACTGCCACACTGCAGACATTGTAGCGATATGACTGAAAATTTTTGAAAGCTAAGCTAAAAATCTAAATTACACACACACACACACACACACACACACACACACACACACACACACACACACACACACACACACACACACACACACACACACACACACACACACACACACACACACACACACACACACACACACATTTGGTGGATATCGTGGACTCGGGTATGGAACCACGTACCGAGGACATTTGTTCTGGCAATCTTAGAGCGAAAAGAAATACAGTTTGGGGCAGTAAATTAATAGCAAATGGTGATGTATCGAGGAGGGACCTGTATTATCAATTCTAAGGAATATGAAATTTAGCAATGCAAGTGAGAATGCACACGTTTACACAAATATTCTGCATAATCCATGCAAACTAAGGACACACATAACTCTGGACCACAACATGGAAACTATAGATAATGTGACATCATGGCCAGCAGTGACACCCATTGTCTTGTAAAATGAAAATGAAGAGAAACATTATTAAGCTGTACATGAACTGTTCAGACTAAGAGGGTTGGTGCACTCAGATGTAATTGTGGTTCATTTTTTTCATCTCAGAAATATCTTTAACCGTTTCCAGAATTAAAAGGCTGATCACATTATGATTATCCGGGCTCTAAGTAAGGCATCAGTCTTTAATTGTTACTTCATACAACAATGTGGCAGGCTGGTGATTCCATACTGTTCATAGATGTGTTTAGAGGGAAGCACAGTACTGGCATTGTTAATATGCTTATGTATCAAAACATGTATTGTTATATTGTAAGTGTGCATAAATTGATAATATCAAGAACAATTTATATATGACATGAACCTATTCTACTAAATCTTAAACCATCATATAATTCATGAAATCGGAAACTGATTTTCCTTGTTGGTATTATGACTGAATTTGATTTAATTGTTTCACAATAGTTAATATGTATGAAGACTTTTTGGTTAACTTTGACCTAAGAATTTAACGTATGCTTTTACACTGATCCTCTGTACTATTCTTTAACGAAAGAAAACAATGATTTTCAAATATCATGAAGACTATCGGCTATGGTGTATCATAGTCGAAGAAGGTATCATTAAACATATATAATCAAATATCAATACAAAGGATACAAATAATTGTTGAGAAAATAGACTGCAGGCATAATGGACAATGATGACATGTTTACACAGACAGAATAAAATATCAATACAAACTAAGGATGCACACAGTTATTGAGAAAACATGAATGAGGCCATTCGTAAATCATGGACAAAGAGAACATATTTACACATCTAGTCTAGATTTATTGTTATAAGCCAGGGGTATTTGCTTGACCGAGCGGTGTCAAACCTTGGCGCGATTCCGTTAGAAGTCATAAGTTTATCCCAAATTTCCAAAGACTTCTATACAACTTCAGTTGTAAATTAGAAAGCCCAACGTGTCCATTCTGTAAATAAATTTACTCTAATCAATGCAAGACCACAGATCTCCCAACTTGCCAAATATCTATCAACCGCACATCTGCATAGTTTCTCTTCATCAATTTTCCGTACCATCAGCAGTTCACGCCGTAGAAACTCTACAACTGTCCCCTAACACAGGAAACTATTTTAACTACGCCACCTTAGGCCAGTCAATTCATGGTTTCAAGGCACATTATGCCAGTACAACTGCATCACATTTGCCACCATGGCGACATAAACAGTATCTGCCGAGTCCTTTCTTGTTTATTCCTTTGCACAATTTACCAGTCTCCTACCGTAAATACTGTCACTGCAGTCACACCACCAATGTATGCCACTAGATTTTAATAGGGACTATGGTTCTCCAGGGACACTCATGTGCTTTGGACCTGAATTCACTAAAAGTGAACCATAGCATCATGGAAACTCACTAACACTTTACTCTGTGACGTTTGTTCCTACTAATTGGCTAATTATTTTGGGCTAAGGAATATTTCCATTGCACCGAATTCCAATAATCAAACAAGTAATCACACAAATCTAAGCATTCCTTAAACGGGGCACTATAACCAAATGCGCATACTCCAAATTTATTACATTATGTATAGAATGGACACGTTGTGCTCTCTAATTTACAACTGAAGTTGTATAGAAGTCTTTGGAAATTTGGGGTAAACTTATGACTTCTAGCGGAATCGCGCCAGGGTTTGACACCGTTTGGTCAAGCAAATATCCCTGGCTTGTAACAATACCATTTGGCTGGATTGGAGCATTTATGGCAGGAAACTCGCCTTATCGGCAATGACTATTCGCTTTTTGACAAAACAGTAATCTTGTTGCATAATACGCGTACGAATGTTCTCTCTCTCTCTGTCTCTCTCTCTCTCTGTGTCCGTCTGTCTGTCTGTCTGTTGTCTGTCTGTCTGTCTGTCGTGCATTCTCACGGTTTACCTTCTGAATCACTTAATTTATACATTTGCTAATTCAAGGTACCTCATAAAGGTTTTTGTATTGCTGATTGGAAGTTTTAAACAGTTTTCTTCTGCGTTGCCTTCTGTGTAAAACATACTGAACAAAGACTAAATGAGTAAGAATATTACAGTCTAATGCAGCTCTAAATAAATGTTCTTTTAAGTTATAAATACAAGTTGGTCCAGTAGAACATCCTGAGCGTTTTGGCTATTGTTAAAAACCTCTTTAAATTTGGGAAAACAATATAGATTGATGCCTTGTGTTTACATCTTGTGTGTTGTTTTAATAAGACTTTGTTTGCAACAGAACTATCGATACAAAGATAATTCATGAAATGTTAAACAAAGTCATCAAATCACCAAATGAAGCAAGTATATACATTTCAAAGAACATTGAATGCATTCAACAGTTTATGATTGCTTGCATGTGAAGTCGCAGGTTTTAAGAGTGCAATAATGAGAAACATATTGTTTTAATTAAATATTTCATTTTGGGACAGATCATCTTGATGATAAATGTTTGACCTCTATATAATATGTTTATCTTTCTATATATCTATATATTTACTCAAGTTCTGTGCATGTAACTTCCAAATTCGGTTAGTGATGATTCAATCTCACCTTAACGGGATTTTTCACTTGATTCACATCTGTTCTGTCCTGTTTGAATACTCAGTAGGCAAATGATGAAATAGGGGCAGATATAGCTCATTTAATAAACAGGACGTTTCAACTTTACAGATGGGTCGGATAATTAGGCATTTTCGGTACAACTCTACAGTGAATTCATGCATGTTTCCAATAGCATTATGATGTACTTCTTTCGCACATGTTGTAGATTTATTTGCATGTATTGGACGTGTATGGTATGAATGTATTGTGAGTTTCCCAACACTATTTCTCACATGTATGAAATAATAATAAAAAATACCAGGGACTGATATTTGCACCAGCTCTTCTTCTTATAGTTTAGCTAAGTAGTTGGTATTTGATGTTTGGATCAAAAGGGAGATACTACGTTTTTGCAACTTGTAATTTGGTAGTGGAGATCTCTCTACAAGTTTTCCACTGGGCAATCTAGGACATGGTTTCAGGCATGTGAATTGCCAGCTTTGGAAGAAAGATACACTCCAAAATTGAGAACAAGTACCAAGCATGTAAACGGGGACCTTCAAACAAATCATCATTTTACATTATTCTAGGCTAAAATAGTCGGTAGAAGCAAGATTTTACCATTTTTCCAACTGAGGATGTCCTCAGGTGGAGGTGTGTCCTCGGTATGTTGGTGTGTAATCTTATGAATGTCCTCGGTTTACACCAAATACAAATGCACACACACACACACACACACACACACCCACCACACACACACACACACACACCCACCACACACACACACACCCACACACCCACACCCACACCCACACCCACACCCACACACACACACACACACACACACACACACACACACACAAGACTTCCACAAATGAGAGAGGCATTGATTTTGTACTGTCCATTCCTCCATCCACATTATTTTGTAAGCAAGATAGCTTAAAACATTGGAGCTAAACCAAATGGGGCATTTAGATACTCTGAGCAGGTCCAAGGACCTGATTAGTGACAGTGTGCTAATTTTTCCGTTTTGATTCTCACCTTAGGGAGGAGTTTATTATGTTATGTTGTCCATCTGTTCATCCATTTATTACTAATTTGTTGTTAGTAAACTGATTTGAGTTCTCCACAATCTGCAACTACATTGTTTTATGGATGGCTGGCACATGGGATAAGGAAGAAGTCTAACAATTTTGAGTTCATAAGGTTAGTGGTCTAGGTCACTGACTGAAATAAAAAATGGTTTTCAAACAATAACATTAGTTCTGCATTACAGACCTGAACCAAACATTGTGGATGGCTGGAACTTGGGGTAAGGAAGAAGCCTAAGAAGCCTATCAGTCTGGGGTCAAAGGTTCCAGGGTTAAGGTCACTGGTTGAAACCAAAGTTGGGTAAGAAATAACCTGTTGAATTTGAGGTCAAAGGTCAGGGTCAGTGGTCTAAGTCACTGACTGAAAAAAATGGTTTCCAAACAATAACATTAGTTCTGCATTACATCCACATATTGTGGATGGCTTGAACTTTGAAGAAGCCTATCAATCTGGGGTCAAAGAGTCCAAGGTTAAGGTCACTGGCTGAAAGAAGAAAATTGGTTACTGCACACAAATATCAGTTCCTGACCATGTACCATCACCAAAGTTTGTAATCACATACAAGTTGGATAAAAAATAACTTGATAAATTTGAGATCAAAGGTCAGGTCATTTTCACTGAAAGAAAAATGTTTTTGCATAATAGCCATAATAACCATAATTCTAAAGTGTGTACCTTGATCACAGTTTGTGGAGGGCTTGCACTTAAGGTATGGAAGAGGCCTATTGAGTTTTGGGTTTAAAGGTCAAAGGACAGTGCCAAGTGTTTCAAAGAAAATGGGTATTTTACAGAATACATTTTATTTTAGAGTATCTTACATGACTAAACTTTGAAGATGGTTTGCACATTAGTTACTAAAGAAACCTATTGATTAGGGTCAAAAGATCAGTAGTGACAGTCATGGTAAGTCTGATAAGAAAAAATGGTTTCTGGAAAATAAGTTTAATTCAAGACCGCTTACCTTGATCAAATTCCAAGCTCATTGACACCAGTGCTCAGGAATTTTGTTTCAAAGCACTAGTCCCTGGTGATACAACTCTATGGTCTTAAACTAAGTAACAGAAAAGAGTGAAAACTAACAAGTTTTATAAAACTCAAAACATAATTTATTTCCCTAGAATACAAAGTGAAAATTTAAAAGAACTTACAGTCTTGTGACATAAATTCCAAATAATCATAAAAGTTCTTTCACAAGTTGAAATGTATGCAGTTCCAATTGAATTCCAGTGGTATTCCAAATAAATTCCAATATTGGATATATTAATATGCCTGTAGTCTCGAATGTGGTAATGTGAAAATGGCCAGTATTGTGGTAATGTGCTGAATGTCTTTTTTTATGACAACAACATAATCCAAAAATGTTCTTGCCTGAATTCACTATAATTCCAAATTAATGTATCCAGGTTTTTCCATGGGGGAATACCAATGTCCTAGACTCAGATTAAGATAAACATTAAGATAAATGTGTTTACTTCCATTGATAATGATCCTAATATTTAATCTGTACTCACAGAGAAATATTAGCAATGTATTATGTTGTTTTCACACTCAATATTCCATGTCACATACGCCATAAACTTGATTTTGGACTAAGGTCAGTTACAAAATAAATTATACATAACATATAATCATGGAGAAAAAGCCAGTAAACAGTACAGATTAAATATACATAACACTGGGACAAGTGAGTTGTAATAGTTACTTGTCCCTGTCCTCATTATACTCAACACAAAACACTGTTGACACTTTTACTAAAGAACCATAGGCACGTGCTTCAGGCTCAAGTCCAAACCATGAAAATATTGTGTTTTAATACATGGCCCCTTCGATGAAGTTATAACAAGAAACAAGGTTTGTAACTTGAGATAATTCAGTTGAATACACAGCCTTTGATTTCTTAGTGGTATTCACATTTATGATGATACTTTTCATCATTCTAATGTCGCTCAGTGTTCCTTTCAACCAGCTATCACACATCTTTATGAGTGAGATAAGGGAGAAGTTAACAAACAAAAATGACAAAATTTTAAGTTTTTCGTCTGGTCAGATATTGTTACATTTGCCCCAGATCACATGTATTTTCAAGAATGTGTAATTTTTTTCAACACATTGCCACACCAAAGCAAAGAAGGTGCAGCAGATGTTTATATACAAGTTTTTAATTACTTTTTGGAAGAAAAATGTTGATAACTTGCATTTGAAAAAATTCCAACTGTCTCAATTTCCACCAACAATCATAAAAAATTATCCATTTTTTGTCAAATCTCCAATCTGGAGAGCTACTTGCAGGTGCCATAGAAAGGAAGATTGCTGATTGGACAAAAGAATTAGAATGTTCTAGGTCATAATCTGAATTAAATATTGACCAGACAGTCATTGTTCTGATATTTATGTACACATAAATTACATCAGCATTCATTAAGTGAACGTTTGTGGGAATTGGATGCAACACTTATAGTAAACTATTTTTAATATATCTTAGCAACATTTCATCTGTACAGAGTAATTACATCCTTACAAAAGTATGTGCAGGTATCTTTCCTTGGAAGTGACAGTGTATCAAAATTTTATCCTTGAAAATACCGTCAACCTGGGCAAGTTTAATTTTGCCTGACCAGATGAAAGATAAAACAATATGAGTTCTCTTTCTCATAAAATGATGCTTAAATTAATGAAAAAAGTCACTGTAAAGTGAACACCATAGAGAAATTGAGAGCTTGAAATTGAAATTGGGACTGCAACATAATATCTTCATGATTTTTGCCTATTTTTTTATGAAACCACATCGGGTACATGTGTAAAAAAAAAATATGAAGTTATCTTCCCTTGTGACATGTTCCAGACTGATAACCAGTAGGTAAATTAGACACAAGTTATCTATAATTGATGCAAGCTCATTGTTAAGTGATGTTAAACCTCAGCACTATAAAGGTAGAAAATGCAGTCAGATTTATTTTCAAGGTGTGAATTGGCATCGAATCAGGGATGAGTACATATCAAAATTTTACTCGGCCCAGCCAATTTTAACATGGTTAGGACAAGAGGATGAGTGGTTTCTCTGAACCCTGATTGATACCCATTGGTCAATAGTTTCTAGAGACAACAAGACAGTGCTAGTATCTACATAGAGGACAATTAAACAAGAGGCAGGCATACCATGGGATGTTCACTGTAATCTTGTTTATACATTTTTGGAAATTTTTTTGACAAAACCCTTATGAACATGTTTAAATGAAAATCTATGAAGTTACACAAATAAAATTTGGTTTCCTTGTTAGTATTGATATGTACATGATCTGGTTAGATTTAAAGGCCTTTATATATATATATATATATATATATATATATATATATATATATATATATATATATATATATATATATGATCTTTACTGATTTTTTTAATAGTTTTTTGGAACTAGACATTTTTGATGCAAACATTGTAAACACTATTAAACAGAGGTCACTTAAGGTAATTAAATAAAATTTTGTTTGCTTAATTATATTAATGATTAGATTACCTGATTGGATTTTCTGGCCATTATATCAATTTTTAAAATAATTTTGTTTGTATATACAGAATGATGTGGCAATGTGCATTTGTTCAAAGTAAGTTTAAAGTAAGTATTGCATAATAATATATTGTCTTTGAGTGAATTTAAGTACTTTGGTACTAAATACTACTTGTAAACTATTTTAGCCAGTGATCTGGTGTTGCCATGGGAAACTGCATCAGGAGATGAACTTAAGTTTCCTCTTCCATGTTCCCAGATGTCTGTATATCAAATTGGAGGTGAGGTAAGTGCATCTATAGTAAGAAGGAGTGAAATTCCTTTACCTATAGCAGTCAGATTATAACTGGTATACTTAATAGCTAACAAGACATTTTAGTCTTGTGGTATATGCTGCAGACATTTGGATATGAGGTCTTGAATTTGATCCTCATAGGCAGCAATGCTTTCTCCTTTCCAGTTACATGTCTCTGATGTTTTGTTAATAATACCAGAAATGTGACCATAACAGACAGAAATGTGACCACACAACACAGAAATGTGTCCATACAGCACAGAAATGTGTCCATACAGCACAGAAATATGTCCATACAACACAGAAATGTGTCCATACAACACAGTAGTGTGTCCATACAACACAAATGTGTCCATACAACACAGAAGTATGTCCATGCAACACCAATGTGTCCATACAACACAAAGAAGAATCCATACAACATATAAGTATGTCCATACAACATAGAAGATGGCACTGACAATATGATGCAATTCATAACTTTCAGAAAATGGCTAAAATCAAACTTGACCTAGAGTTTCAGAATGTGATGAGTCATACCATATTTAATCTCAATCCATGGGATGTATGAAAAGAATTAATGATTGGAACAACACTTATGATGGATATGATATTATGGGATGGACAGCATGTGTGATTATTTGTCTCATCCATAGATATGTTCAGGGATTACTGAAACTGTAAAATCATGTTGCAGCTCAAGTTTCTAGGCATGTGCTTAGCTACACAACTGAACTGACAGAGCTAGAAATCTCTGGTAAATAACTTTGATACTTATTTAGTAAACCAGTAGATGCCATAACTTTGAATTATATTTGAAAAGCTTGTTCAGTACTCTTGAAATTCTTGTTATACATTCATGTAACTGTTTTATGTATGTACTATCTAGTTTTGTAAATCTAGCACATACTGTTCCCAGTTGAAATATCTATTTAACTCAAATGTGAGTAAAATCAATTAGGTTTTGAATGACCTGCAATTGATGGTTCAGCCAGCCAGCTAACATTCCTAAGTACACAGTGATACATAAAAAAGCAGCCTGAGTTAAGATAACCTGATATACTCCTGCAGAGTGGAATAAAATACCTGGTGTCAGATAACATGAGAAAATCCTACAGAGTGGACAATAATACCTGGAGTAGGATGACCTGAGAAGGTCCTACAGATTGGACTAAAATACCTTGGGTAGGGTAACCTGAGGTCCTACAGATTGGACTAAAATACCTTGGGTAGGGTAACCTGAGGTCCTACAGATTGGACTAAAATACTTTGGGTAGGATAACCTGAGGTCCTACAGAGTGGACTAAAATACCTTGGGTAGGATAACCTGAGGTCCTACAGAGTGGACTAAAATACCTGGGATAGGATGACCTGAGAAGGTCCTACAGATTGGACTAAAATACCTTGGGTAGGGTAAGTGAGGTCCTAGAGAGTGGACTGAAATACCTGGGGTAGGATAGCTCAAGAGGGTCCTACAGGGTAGACTAAAATACCTTGGCTAGGATAACTCAAGAAGGTCCAACAGAGTGGACTAAAAATATAGAGGACACATAGTAGTTTCTGAACTTTTTGATTACACATAAAAGTTTAATTGAATTTATCTCACACTTGGAAGTTACCTTATTTGTATTTACAGCAATAAGTAAGTCTTTCATTTGTTTTGTGTGTCAGAGTTTACTTATAATGAACTACATCCTCACTTAATATACCCAAATGATAACTTTATCCTCACTTAATATATCCAAATGATAACTTTATCCTCAATTAATATATCCAAATGATAACTTTATCCTCACTTAAAACCCACATGATAACTTTATCCTCACTTAATATACCCAAATGATTACTTTATTCTCACTAAATATACACAAATGGTAACATTTTAAGCAAACAGTGTGGGTATTATGTCAAATGCAGTGTTTTATATCAAATTGTCATTCATTTTATATATGTATTTAAAATATACATTTTCAGATGGCAGTTCTAGGACTTACAGAAAGGTACAGATTCTTTGTCAATGATATTGAGGTAGGTTGAATTTTTTGTCTTAGATATTTCGATATGTGTAATAATTATGTTTTGTCTTAATAAAATTCATGTATTGAAAATGGCAAAATCAAAGTTGTTGATAATACAACTTGATATCTTCAGCGAATGTGGATGGATACATTGAATATAATGTATACATTGTATACAGTGACTAATAATATATAATGTATACATTGAATGTAATATATACATTGCATACACTGACTAATAATATATAGTGTATGCATTGAATGTAATATATACATTGCATACAGTGACTAATAACATATAGTGTATACATTGAATGTAATACAGTCGAACCCACTTATCTCGACCTCGGTTACCTCGCCAACCCTATTAAGTCGACGTTTTTGAAGTGGAACCGCCAAATTCTCTCTTTGTCTTAGCATTTTCTCATCGGTTATGTCGATTCTTTTATGTCGCCAAACCCTAATATCTCGAGCACAAAAGAGGGCCAGATTTGCCACTTAACGTCGGTTATCTCGATCCCCATGACCAATTGCCGGCGATTTTTTTCCCTTATTGGTGACAAAAATGTCCCATCTGGCGACAGACTTTTTGGTTATTTAATTTGTACAAACAATCATGGCTTTCGACTGGATAAATAAAAGGGAGAACGGAAGGAAGCCACAAACTTGACTAAGCAATGCATTGGAATCAATCAGTACACAAATGATCCTTTGTTTGCATCGACAACCCCATCTTAGCAGTGCATTGTTACATCATAATCTGCTTATGCTGACATATGGCCGAGTACTGTATGCTTTGACAGTCAATTATGCTACCGTACTATACCTACAACTGACCGACTTCTGAAGACGCGAATAGAACAGATAAAATTAATGGAATGGCTAATCCTTCTGTTTGTTGGTTGTTACAGACACTTAAACTCCACAAGAAGAAATAGCAAACAACAAATAAATAAGTTTTGCATAATTAAAAATAATTATTTATTTCTCAAAATACAGGAGTGAAAGAATCCCTATATTGGGTGTTAACTTATGCTACAGTAATATATACGGTCCAATATTGCCAGGTGTTGATTCGTATAAGTTTCTTTCGTGGGAATGGAGATCCTGTTTTGCAAGAACACGGTCTTTTGATTTTTTAATTTACTTCTTGTGATTGGTTACGTTTATGCTAGCATATGACTTACCAATAAAATGATCGTACTTGGTTAACTGCGCATGTGCTGAGTTCACGTAGCACGTGATCACAGTCCGTATGGTCGTTCACTCCAATGACAGTTCACTCACTCTTGTTGATCTTGTCTGAAGGATAACATGCTGTAGCTATTCTGTTTATTTTTTCCCTTCTAAAAATGTTTGGAGGTGTTAAGAGAAAACTGGACAATCAGTCAATAGAGAAAAAGTATGAAATCATACTGCAGCTAGAAAAAGGAACAAAACCGGCAGACCTTAGTCTTCAGCATGGCATTCCAGCAAACACCATTTCAGGATGGAAAAAGAAGGCCGACGTGATAAAGCAAATGTATGAGAAGTCTGTCTTTGATCCAGCAAGAAAAAAACTTAGAGTGGCTGAGCACAAAGATGTCGACAATGCAGTGTTTCAATGGTTCACAAATACGCGAGCAACAAACCTTCCCGTCAATGGTCCCTTGCTGATGGAGAAGGCGGACATCCTTGCTGCAAAGCTAGGACACCCTGACTTTAAAGCAAGTCAGGGGTGGCTGGATCATTTCAAAAAGAGGCACAACATTGTCTTCAAAGCAATTTGTGGAGAGAACGCTGCGGTTCAACAGAAACAAGTGGATTCATGGCTGAAGACTCAAATGCGCACAATTTTGGATACCTATGAGACTCGGAACATTTTTAATGCTGATGAAACTGGGGTGTTTTGGAAATGCCTTCCAGGCAAGACAATGGAATTTCGTGGGGAGGCTTGTCACGGTGGAAAAAAGTCGAAGTACCGACTTAACAGTTCTAGTTGCTGCTAACATGGATGGAAGTTAAAAACTCCCGCTCTACATTATAGGAAAGTCCAAGAATCCCAGATGCTTTAAGCAGACCAAAGTTCTCCAATGTGATTACGATGGCCAGCCAAGAGCCTGGATCACAGGAGATCTATTCAGTGCATGGGTGAAAAAGTGGGACAGGAAGTTCCAAGCAGAGAAAAGGAAGGTGGCACTGATCGTGGACAACTGTAGAGCTCATCCGGATGTTCCTGGTCTCAAGGCCATTAAGATCTTTTACCTCCCACCGAACACGACGAGTAAGCTCCAACCAATGGACCAGGGGATAATCCAAGTGCTTAAGGTGTACTACAGGAAAATGTTGATGCGCCAATACCTGCTCCATGATGAAAAGAAGGCACAATACACCCCTTCCCTTCTAGATGCAATGAACTTCCTGAGATCAGCCTGGAATGACGTGAAGAAGGAAACAATCTCAAACTGCTGGATGCACTGCATCATTCAGGATATTTCTGATGAAGAGTTTCAGGCACAGTGCCGTGCAGCCGCAGAAATGGCGGAAAAACCAAACCTTACAGATACTATCTTGGAAGAGGAGGCACAGGAGTTAGCCATCACTGTCCAGGAATTCCGAGATTACATAGAAATCGACAAAGACGTTGTTACTGATGGCGTGATCACCGATGAAGACATTGTATCAAGTGTGCAGTCAGCACAGGCAAGCACATCTGCATGCGGCAATGACAAAGAAGATGAAGAAGATGTGGACGAAGATTTGGAACCAATTCCCTCAGCTGGTGAGGTGGTAGAAATGCTACAGAAAATTTGACGGTATGGTTCTTTTGTAGGAGATGAAACTGTTTTAGACAGCATAAATAATATTGAAGCATTTGTTTTCAAGCAGACTGTTAAAGGCAAAAAGCAACAAAGCATTTTAGACTTTGTAAAGAAACCATAGTAACCGCGTGTACGATACTTTTCAGAGCTGTCAGAGTGAAATGACTCGCGAATTTAATTTTGACACTGGTTAGCTTTTTGAAAAAACGAACTACACCCTGCACGTTTTTTTGTGATTTTGTGAGCGATCTTTGTGTTTGCAATGTTGGAGAATATAATAAAGGTTTGTATCGAGAATCGATGGTGGTTTGTATTGTATACTGGTAAATCTCTGCTGTTAGTTGGTGCACATATGCCTTTTGTTGTTAGCAAACATGTATGTACATTTTTATAGCATGCCGATTGCTTCATCAAACAAATCGCGGCAACGCTGTTGTGTAAAAAAAACATCCAAAAACACGTGCATGTACATTCTCATTTATTAACGCACATCATGTACATAATGAAATTTCAAGCACATGTTAATATATTGCCGCCATATTGGTTTTCGTTTATCTCGATCATCGGTTGTCTCGATGCTTTTTGGCAAACCCCTAGGCCAGCGACATAACCGGGTTCGACTGTATATACATTGCATACAGGGACTAATAATACATAGTGTATACATTGAATATAATATATACATTGCATACAGTGACTAATAATATATAGCATATATATTGAATGTAATATATACATGATATACATTGAATGTAATACATACATTGTTTACATTGAATGAAATATATACATTGTATACATTGATTGTAATATATATATATCTAGTGTATACATTGAATGTAATACATACAGTGTGTACATCGAATGTGATACAAAGTGTATACATGAATGTAATATATATGGTGTGTTCATCAAATTTAATATATACAGTGTATACATTGAATGTAGTATATAATGTGTATGTTACTTTATATTGGCCCAAAATAAGTGAAAAATGATACTTGGAGTCATCTGTAAAACTTTGTGTTTAGTTTTGCTTGGAGCACTTCAGTTACTTATAAAACTTAGTAGCCATAGGGTGAACTACCTGAAAAGTTTAGTGAATGTTTAAAGTTTTATATCACCAAGCCCAAATAGTTTGGTCACCTTAGACACTGAGAATGGAAATTAACTGAGTGGGGATCAAGCAAATGCTAGAATTTGATGTCCCACACTTTTCAACAGAAGCTAGCAGTATAGTTTTGTAGAGGAGAGGGCAAGATGACATTAGTGATGTAGTAAATGAGTTCACGTACATATGTACAGGAAGACACTACTGATGATGTATAAAACTGACAGTTGAATCATTTGAGATCTCATTAATTTATCATCAGCATACAAAGTGTGAGTCCAACAGCCACTGGCCATAATTCCAGTAAATGAAGATACAGGATGCTGATAATCAAATGATGCTAAAGTTACATCAGTATAAAGCTGCATATAAATTCTGGAGTCAAATACATTTCTGAATCACATTAATATTGGGAAATTAATTCCACTATCACTTGAATCCAGCCATTCAGGAAAGATGAAAAATTACAATAAAAATTTTGTTTTTCCCATCTATATAACATATTAACAAAGAGTAGAATCTCTTCCTAATTCTCCTTTCCAGTACAGTATGGCTAACCATATATCAGATGTTTACCAGTTTAAGCTTTTTGCTGCAGTGATGTTTTGCCCAAGCTTAAACAAACATCTGGTAAATGGAAATGGTATTTAATTTGGAAGAGTTTCTTCCCTTTGTATGTTGCATAGACAGGAAAGACTAAATTTTGTGTTTTTCAGAAGGGTTGGATTCAAGATTCTTTTTTCTTAGTTTATTTCCTACTATTAATGTGATTGGGTAAGTATTCTCCAAGAAACATAGTTTACAAAACAATTTACATTTCTTGAAATCCATTAATAATAATTTAAGGGAATTATTGTGTGGAGACAAAAGTGGGCAAGTCCAGCAATCAGTCCACAACATTAACAATGATGATGTAGCTTGAATACTGAAAAATCAAACTAAGCCAAGGTGTCATCATCATAAAGTTGCATATCACGGGAGTTATTGTGTAGAAAGGAATAGTTGCGAGTCTGACAGTTTGCCGTAACTCCACTAAAAAGATGACGTTGCATGATGTGCATGCACTTAAACAACACTGACAAATCAAACTCAGCTGATGTCCCATTATATGAAGCTGCCTACTAAATATGATATTAGTAATTACCAGTTGGAGTTGAGTCTCTCTGCTTTGTAGCACTGCTAACTAGGGAAGTTGAATTTCAGTAAGGTAAAGTCTCCTTGAAAATTTGGAACTCTTTGAAAAGTCAGTAAAAAAAGAACTTTCTTGGTTTGAAATCTAGATCTGGACACCTAGACCTGAACATGCCATTTTGTTTTGTTTTGTTCCAGTTTGGATAGAGTTATGATCCTTGCCATTAACTTCATATTATCACATGGAATATTGCCTGCACAACTGAAGAACAATTCCACATTTTCTGATATAATTTGGTTTGGACATTGCCTAACATTGGATTCCCAATGCAAATTATAGTTAATCTAGATATGTCTGACAGAACTTTTGGCTTCTGAGATGAATTATTAGCATGAATGTAGGTATCATACATGGTTTACATTGTGCAAACATATTCCAGAACAGTAATGAAAAACTTGAGCCCAGTGATTTAAAATATTTCTTTGAGCGCTTCAGCCATCTTTTTTCAAAGCAATCATCATATAACTTATTCTAACATAATCAGTTACCAATTCCAAATGCATTGATTATTCTGTAATACTAGGTCTAGGGAAAGGACTTTTCTAACACATAAAAATATGTATGTTATATAAAAATATGTTAGTCATACAATTCCAGTGTTTGAGTCAATCTTGGATCAAAAAATCATTGACCTTACAACATTTGTTTTTGCTCGGGCTTGAACTTGGATTGGAGAGATTCAAGTGAGTGTATTACCACTGTTTTATCCTGGTATCAGCTGAGATTATTTCTGTTTTCTGTTTGATATTCAATAATAGGTTGCCTCCAATTGCACTTCATTTGCTGTTCATGAGGAGTTTCTGCTGCTGACAACATTAGTTCACACCTGTCGCTGTATCAATCGATGTACACAGTTGAAAGGTCAGTTTGAGAAGGTCAGCAGCTCAGCACTTATCTTCTCCTTCATCTGCTTCAATATAAATTACTTCAGCTTTAATCAAGTAAAGCTAAATGTGATATTTATTCAGATTTCACAGTTTAGTCATTTAAATTCTGTACATTTATTATTTGATAATTTATGTCACCCACTCATTGGAAGCAAATGTATACTTTCCTTATTTACATACTGTAAATTCATTTATTTTCAAGTACCTCAGTTTTCATAGTTACGAAAACAATAACACTTTTGTCAGTACTTTTGTATGTGGATATGGGGTGAGGGTCATTTGTTTCCTCAAACAAATATTTTAAGTTCATGGTTAGTGTGTGTACTATGCAATCAATGATAATTGGTCACCACTACCACCCCAAACAGTGAATTCTCCATCACTATAACATGCCTCTGTAAAACAGTCACTGATATAACACGAGTATTGTCATGGATATCGTTATTCTGATTGAGTGAGTTGTGTTTAAATTGTTTTAGTGTTACCCACCTTATCTGATGGAAAGGCCCACCCTTTTGATGAGAGTATTAGACGTGTGGAGCGGGGATCGGCTATTGTGATTGTGGTCCCTGAAGACACAAAACTGGTGCTTCAGATGCCAAGAGGAAATCTGGAAGCCATACATCCCAGGGCTCTTGTTCTGTCATCAGTCAGAAAGAGGCTTGATAAGTAATTTAGATAATAATCATAATAAATTAGGAGTAACTGTTACCTCACAAATCCAGCCATCACAAATGTAATTTTGGCAACAAAAGTGATAAAACTCATCTAGCTGCACAAACAGAGGTCAGACAGGGATTTACACCAAAATACCATCTATACATCAGTTACTTCTTCTACTTGTTTTATTTTAAGACATTTATTTGAGACTGCAAAGCTAATATCCGCTGGTGCATTTTCACTATTGGAGTGCCTCTGTGGACTTTTCACACACGGAAGTTTACTCTAGCTGTATATAAGTCTATTTCTTGCACTTTCGTCGTTGTAGATGAATATTTCACTCTTCACTTGTCTAACCTTACCATATGTTAAGCATGTTAGCTTCATTTTAATAGCTGCTTCATATGCATTTTATGACTGGAGATTTGGCCTTCTTTGATGTAAGGAGATGTAAAAACTTCACCTGTTATTTATTCTACTAACGTATTATTATTGGATAATGTGTTGAAAGAGGGAACCAAATTTTGAAGCAATATATGTTTCATCAATAATACATACCCATTTATATTACTGGTAGACTCTTCTGGTCTCCATGCAGTTTACATTAAAAACCTGTTAGAGCATTCACATCTGCTCCATTAGTAACATATGTATGAATGGGGTTTGGAGCCAGTCACTCTATCTAAGGTGAGATCACTCTTGTCTGACTTCCATCCATGTGAGCAGATGATTTGTTACTTTCATTGCTAATAACAAGCTTGGAAGGGCTGGATTTGCAAAATAGTGGTTGTACTTATAATGTATTATGACTGAGTAAATATATTTGATTCCAAATATTGATCCTAAAAAATTTTTGACATGTCTCAGATAGTGGAGGGAGGGTTTTCAGTGAATTATGTTAGATTGGATCTTTTAATTTATATTACAAAGCAGCTGTAAAATCTGTTAAAAAAATTGTACCTGACAAATACTGTATGTGTTAAGGAAATATAATGAAAATAATGTAAAATGGAGAATATTACAGTGCTACCCAATACAGCAATAGAATCTTGTGCATATGTGGATGAATTTGGAAATTCCAACCTGAGGGAATAAGCCTTGCTCTTGGAACACCTCTGTATGCCCAGTAGTTTGACTTTATCTTGTCCAAACACCTGTATAAGAGTATTTTATTACTTACTACTTACCCTTTATACTCACGCATAAGCCAAGTTCAAGTGCAAACTGCACAGACCCAGATCTGCTGTCACATAATGTGCTAGCAGATCTGGGTCTGTGCAGTTTGCGAGGAGTAATCAGTAGAATAAACAACATAGACCCGGGTCTGCAGGTGCATTATACTATAGCCAATTAGGATCTACATAGTTTGCAGTTTGACTCAGTTTATAAGTGAGTATATACAGTACCTTTTATTTTAATGTACATCTTTGTAGACAGGGAAAAGGAAAACAATTTAGCAGCTGCTCATTTAACTTGAAATAGTGGTGAAAGAAGTTACCTGGCAGGTGTTGTTACTTTACTTCTGTCTTCATGTAAAATATGTCTGTTTTATTTAATTTTCATTGGCATACAGTTATCTGAGTTCCCTATTCCAATATTTGTCTTGCTTGCAATTAAGGCAGAGCATAGCGGTAACAGTTTCCTTCCATCTGTCATTCATCTAACTCATCTTCTAGTTAATATATCCTAAAGAGCATATCTTTGTTTTCTTTAGTGGATCTTAAGCAGACTTTGCTGTCAATGCATCAGGGGAGAATGTCCCTGTAGATTAAAGGCCAATATTTAAAACTTTTGGATCTGGTTATACTGTTATTGTATTGAATGAATTATCATCCGAGTTAACATGTATCATGGGTTATAAATATTGCTGATGGTGAGGGGGTTATAGGTCAAAGGTCAAGCTTAGATGGGTCAATTTCTTAGATTTTGTTGGGAAATAAAAGTGATGTACCTATGGATAGACATTAGACTTTTAACCATGTTCACCATTGTATATGACACATCTTTGGAGGTAATGGTTTCAGCCATGAAATGCAGTTGCCACCTGGTGATTATTTTGTTTGATTTTTCACAGTAGATGATTAAATATTGTAAGAAGGGACTGTTTCCATACATGTATTGTTATCAACTTTGTTAGATATTAGCAGAGAAATGGGATGGGTAAAATGTCTGAGATCAAGGTAATAGGAGTTCTCTAGTCATGTGTTACCAGGACTGCAGCAACTTCATTTTATGTGAGGTAATAAATTTACATATTTTATTGTTTTATTTTGGATGAGCTTGACCAGGAATGTAAAGTCACAAAAGTAAAACTACGGAACCATTCATCTCCCACTGTTACGGTGTATGTAATGGTACAATATATTTCCTATTGTTTTCTTTCTTAGGTTATTTATAGTGCTGTGTTTGTATACTAATATAACAGTGATATACATTTCAAATTGATATTTCATGCCTTCATCATCTCTAAGAATAAGGCATACAGTGTTGCTCTTTTCTGTGCCTCATGTGACTTCGTGTCCGGCAAATTTGTTTTGAAGCTTTGCATTTGGAAGAACTAGGTTTGTTTCCTTCTTCACAGCTTTTGCACAGAATTGTATAGATGTGATCTTTGTATGTCTTGGAACTTTGTTCTTCTAATTTGCTCCCACTTTAGGGGCTTAATTTAAAACCAAATTTAGTATGAGGCTTTGCTGTAATAATACCTAGATCAAATTCAATTTTCCCTGTTTTCTAGAAAAGTTTTGTGGATTTATGGAACCTGTTTGAATTTGAGGTTTGCCAGTCAGTAATATTTGAAGGACGTTGTAGATTTAAAAGGATTACAATTGGTATGAGGCTCTACTTTAAAGAGACCTTGGTCAAATTTGTTTCACTGTTGTCCAGTATTATTTTATGGAGTTATGGCCCTTGCCTGACTTTGACCCAGCTCTTCAGTTCCTGCTCATTAATGTTTGAAGGATATCATGGATTGAAGGACATCATGGATTGAAACTAAATTTCATATTAGGCTATATATTAAGAAGATTAAATAAAATTTCATTTTATCATTTTCCTATAAAAGTTACTGCCTCATTTACTCATATCTTTGCCCAACAGATGAATCATATTATTTGAAGCATACATGTCTGTAGACACATTTTTAAATTTTGTTTTTCTCATATTAATCATGGATTCACTATATATGTATCATGATATTTAATTCTCATGAAGTGAAAATAATTCAGAGTGTTTGGATATGCATTTAATATCTTCATGCAAGTGTCTTGTCAATTTTAGCCTGCAATTTAAGGAGGCCTTTACCCTGATGAGGAAACATCGGATCAACATGAACCTGATCTATGATCACAACCCCTCAGTGTTCTTAGAGAATGTCAAAACTTTTATACAGCAGGTGGAGTCAGTCAACCATTTCAATCTTTTCCTGACAGACCTACAGTAAGTTGTATTGTAGATAGTCAGCAATTTCAGTCTCTTCCTGACAGATCTTCAGTAAGTTGTATTATAAATAGTTAGTCTACCATTTCAGTCTCTTCCTAGCAGAAATACAGTAAGTCATAGTAGACAGTAATAGTGTTAACCCATCAAGTAATATTCATCCCAATGGTGACCGCTCCAGTGGCCTGGTGGTTAGGGCATCCACCTTGGATGTGGAGGTAGCAGGTTCGAACCCTGGCTGAGTTATACCAAAGACTTATAAAAAGAGTACTAACAGCTGCTTCGCTCAGCACTCAGCATTAAGAGGTTAGTGTTAGGACTGGTTGGCCTGGAGTCAGGATAATATGACTGGGTGGGACATTATGCTGCATGTCTGCGGCATGATGTCCCAGTGCTAGGC
Organism: Megalonaias nervosa; assembly: GCA_016617855.1. Lineage (NCBI taxonomy): Eukaryota > Metazoa > Mollusca > Bivalvia > Unionida > Unionidae > Megalonaias > Megalonaias nervosa. The sequence goes on along the minus strand of JAECUM010008037.1, from coordinate 119,503 downwards.
ATCAGCATAAACTGCCACACTGCAGACATTGTAGTGATATGACTGAAAAATTGTTTAAGCTACATTAAAAATCCAAATCACACACACACACACACACACACACACACACACACACACACACACACACACACACACACACACACACACACACACACACACACACACACACAGGTGATGAAATTGCAAAAATGATTGGCCTAAAAAATTTGTACATGTTTTTATATTATGCCCTAGCACTATTTTTACATTCCTTTTTGTTTATAGGTGATGATCATTTATCTGTTTTTGAAGTTGATTGACTTATGCAGTTTTTTGTGATGTCAAAAACATTGCAAAAGTTTAACATTGGGCCCACTAGCATAGTCAGTTGTTAAGCATGTATATGCACAAATGCCCTATTTATATCTTGTCTCAGTGGAACATTATCAATTCCTTCAACTAGCCATGAATCACACAAATGCTATATTTATGTCTTGTCTCAGTAAAACATTACCAATTCCTTAAGTTGGCCAGGTGTCACATATATTTTATTATATAATATTATACAATATTCCCTGATCAGCTCTTTTGAATATCCCACCTGCCCTGTATCATTTGTCACCAGGGACTTTTTTCCACAAAAGACGGGTGGCATTCTAGTACTAATAATTTTGCTTAGTATTATTATTATTATTAATATTATTATTATTATTATTATTATTATTATTATTATTATATGTAGGTTGCTAATTCCATATGGAATATATAAAACTAATTTCAGTAACAGAACTTTACACCGACTCAGCAACAAATAGTAATTCATGAGACTGATTAATTTCCTTGGAAATCAGCACAAAAATACATGATCATAATAATAATGCGCTTTGAAAGTAGAATGTTTTCAAGCAAACTGCACATAATTACATTGAAATGACTTGAGCATTACATTACTTTGGATACAATTATTGTTGTTGTTCTATTGCTGTTTTTGTGACAGCTGTGTAATCTTAAATTTTTTTTGGAGTTTGCTTGGGTGCTCATTTAGGTCACAAAGACAAAAATTTGGAATATTTCAAAAGAAGAAATTCTGTGCTCTGCAGCTGGGTCACAGAAGTCAATGTGAATTCTTGGAAATATCTCATAGATCAATTATGATTGCAGACATATAGTGCGATTTAATGAGTAATAATGTTGCTGTTACATCTAGGGGCTTGAACTTAAGTAACAGGACCAGTTTAAATCAAACAAGCATTCAGTTTTCCAAAAATATAAATTTATTTAAATAAAATATGAAATCGAACAAAGTGAAAGAATTGAAAATACCTTACATTTTATGAATTCCTAAAATTGTGCTATCAGTTTCTCACTAATCTGGAAACAGTTCCAAGATATTCCAAATGAAGGTTCTAAAGTGCTTATGTTCTACCATGCTAACACTTCTGAAGAATCAGTTATTTATCCAAATATTTTTACATCATTATAATCCTGTGAACGTAGAATGCCACTGAAGTTATTAAAAGTTTCATAGAATCCAATGAAATTATTTAGATATTCAAGTCCTTGAATAAGTCCACATAATTCTTGAAATACTGAATGTTTAAATTACAGATTTTCAACTCTGCTAAATCCAATGAACAAATAAACCACTTCCTTTCAATGGCTCTTACTAAAGCGGCATATAACTTGAAGAATGGGATATGTGGCATTTGTATTCTGTTATATATTCTCAATATATACTTAAGATAAACAAAATCTGATTCACTAGAAGATCCTGAAACAATTAAATTGTATTATTTCAAAATAACTCAAACAGTTTGTATGACCTTCTCAGACTATTGAACCAATCAGCAACCAGGGTGTGCATGATATTTCCACAGTACAAATGTACTATCTAGAATCATGCTATGCCGACATGACCTCCATTCAAATAAAGCATGGCATGCTTGACCGACATAGCTGTTGATTTGACTTTAACAGTCAGTCTTGGTATATGAATGAGATTCCTACAATGTACTTTACTATAGTGCTAGCCAGCCACTGAATTAAAGAATTTTAAATATAACTGTCATAGACAAAAATGACTTAAATAAAAACTGTATTATAATTTAAAAGATGATGCAGAGATCCGTAACACTGCAAAACATGCATATTAATCCTTTATATTCTTTCTTTAATTCATTTAAGGACAAGGACAGGTGATCTCATAGCATTCAGTGCACAAAAAAAAATCAAATAGGCACTCAACATAAGGTTACGGATAGACAGATCAGCTTATCTTTCACAGTGTATTGGAATGAAGTGACTTTTTTAACAGATCAGTCTTCCAAACATCAGATTGGTAATGAAATGAAAACTTCATTGTGGACAAATATCACATTATTAAGACATTCAAGCACATTGTAATTTATGTGTATAATCATGAAGATCAAACTGTTTATCATGGTAAGAGATTTTGCAAAATATTTATCAAAATATTTTGTTTTGTGTAGCAATATGAAATGAAAATTGGTGAATAATATCAGGGCTATTTTATTTGTGCAACCTTAAAATTGCTGTAGTCAATCAGACTTGCAGACATTTTATCTTTTTCAAGAGAAGGTTTTGCATAAATTCATTATTTTCTCCATCAGATATATTCCCTAATTACATTAATCTTAAAAAATAAAATCCACTACCACTTGAATTGCTCCCTCCCAGAAAGACAAAAAATAAAAAGTCTTAGCTCCTCAAAATTACTTTTCCATTCTACCACCAGATGGTTACTCTTATACAGATGTTTACCAGTTTAATAAAGTATCACTCATCAAGATCATCTATTGTTCTACCCATTGATCAAAAAGTGAGGTACAGTCTTGTTAACTAAGGTTTTTGCAAGTCATTGGTAACCTTATCTATGATTTTTCTGTGATATTTATTCATAATTTTTTAAGTGCTGGATTTTATCAGAAATATCATCGGAGATCTAGTGTAGTTTTTACCTCTGCTGGTGATAGGTGAGAAGAACTTTTGGGATGGTCTGTTGTCCATCATCCATCCATCCATTAGCACAAGTTTGTTATTGCTGCTGCTCCTACTTGGAGGGCTGCCATGAAACTTTACACACATACACATTAGTCCCATGGCTTAGATGCTCCTAGATGAAAATAGTGCTTTTTAGAATTCAGTATGGCCACCACAGTGTTCCTCTTGAAAAATTTTGTTATCGCTACTTCCTCTGAATGGATGGTCATATCAACATGGGATCTTCCCTAAAAGACTTCTTATGATGTCTAGATTGTCCTAAATGAAAATGGTGCCAAGTTGACATTCAATATGTCAATCATAGCAGCTTCTTTAAAAATCATTTTGTTGAAGAATATCAAAGATTTTTTTCAGCACTGCACAGTAAGAAGGATGAAATGGTCTTGTCTTGAATTCCTGGAAATTCTTTTCAGCCAGTAGAGCATCAGTCCTTTCGAGGGACTCTTGCTTATTTTAAAAGTGTGTTCAGTTTCATTTTTTGTTGTTTAATATGTCACAGTTTGACCCTATTGTATGATCAAGGATGTGTAATTACCTGTGTTGGAGTAATGTTACATACTGACAGTAGCCCGCCTAACACAATTTGGCGATGGATTGCTGCTTATAACATGGTATGAAGAGCAATAAGGGAAACCTTAACAATGCAGAATAGTAGTTTTTTTTCTTTCTTGTAACTTGAGTACATAAAATAAATTCTTCTGCAGTAAAGTTCTTGCTCTGTACCTTTTGTGCCTGTGAGGTAAACAGTTTGATACCCAATTCCAGAGCATGCAAATCTATCAGGTGCCAGATTCACTGCACATCAAAATTTCTTCCTCAGGTAGAGAATTTTGGATAATTTTCTCTTGACTTGCATTACATCAGTGAATATTCTGCATGAATTAGGGATAAAAATTCAATTGTAAATACCCTGATTTCTTTTGAAAGGAGTCTTGTTTGATATCTGAGGAAAAGTTGCAGAATTTCTCAATTTTCAAGAATAAAATGATTACAGTGTTCAGTTTTGTGTTTTTTCCCCAGCCTTTTTGTTATCTCTAATTCTGAAAACAATTCCAATGTTATCAAGAATGTCATAAGCAAAATATAGTATTTTAATTTGTGGAAATATTTTGAGAACAGTGGCCATCCATTTATGATTTTTGTTCTCTAGATTAACTTTTCTGTTTTTATCTGCAACAAACCACACAGCATCTGATTTGTCCAGATTTCTGTGTAAATTATTCATTACAAACAGGGAAATATAAATAAAATCTTTTCTTATATATGTTTGATGTTGTAGTGAGGAAGATGTGACATTAACGATGTACACTGCTGCCTACAACAGATCTCTCCCAGATCCAGGCAGAGTTGCCAATCCCAATAAGATTGACACTATATGCGATGCCTTCAGGGTGGCTCTTTGTGCACAAGATGAGAACAAGTAAGTTATAATAGATCCAACTTCACAGATACAAGTCAAATACAGTCTGATGTTTAAGTTAGTCATAAGTCTAAACAGAATATTTCATAATTGGATGTATGGTATGCAGTCATTGACAGAGGTAAAGGATGCTCACAAGATTTGTTTTCCTTTATAAAGGATGAATTTAAATTTATTAAAGTAAAATTCCAGATAAATCTAGGTAAAAAAGGTTTTTCAGTGGCATTCAACCAATCAGAAATTGGTATAATCTGATTATTTAAAGTAGGTGATTTACCTGGTTTTTATTCATTTTTGTCTTTGACACAAATAGCAAAAAAGATTGTTCTGGTCTGCAACTTTTGTTTTAGAACTAAATATTTATTGCTAATAACATGTTAAAATTTTTCCCCACGAGTTTTATATTGATAGAAGTTCTTTAATAACAAAGTTCAAAATTTTACAGCTAGAGGAAGGGTAAAACCTAAGAAAACCAAATGGTTTCACCTACTGGAAACAAAGGTCTACCCAAGGGTAGCCCATAGGTTAAAATTATGGATTGTATTTATAGGATATTTTATTATAGGATATTTTAATAGAGTACTCTTCAACATTGACTGATGTTATTTTAAAATTATGCATTATTTCTGGCAGATATTTACTGTCCATTCTTACCACCTATGTTAAGAAGTCCACGCCACAGTTAGGGGAAGCTCTTCAGCTAATTAAAGCTCTCAGAGGTAAGTTATAGTAGTAAGGGATTTCTTTTTCTAGGTTAATTGGAAATGAGCCCGCATCCGTCATTCAGAAACATAATTTTGTTGACAGGAAGTAATGTTATATGAAATGTTAGCTCTGAATTAAAACATATTCATCATTTTCTTGATTGGACAAGTCTTTTGTTTTATAGAATTTTAATTTAAACAGTGTTATATTTGCCCTTTTAATATTTTTCATTATATGATACCCCCTGGAGAGAAAGTTTGAGGGAGTATACTGGAGTGAACTCTCTGGATGGCTGTCAGTTTGTCAAGCTTTTGTTACTTAATATCTGCTGAATCATCTTTATGAAACTTGGTATGGATTTGTATCATGACAAGAGTTCATGCCTATGTGGTATGGATTTGTATCATGACAAGAGTTGATGTCTATATGGTATGGATTTGTATCATGACAAGAGTTCATGTCTATGTGGTATGGATTTGTATTATGACAAGAGTTCATGTCTATGTGAAATTGCTTGCCAGATTTGTACTTTTTGTCAGATTTTAGACTTTTATTACAAATGGTGTCTTGCTGTCTGTTTAAAAGAATGAGCTTTATCAGATTTTAGGTTTTTATTACAAATGGTGTCTTGCTGTCTGTTTATATGAATGAGCTTTATCAGATTATTACTTTCAGAATGATGTGTATTTTGTGACTACTGACTTGCTAACAGATCTAGTTTTTATATACAGCATTTGTTTTGATGGTAGTTCTTAATTATTCCTTGTATTAAACAATGGCCTATCATAAGCATCCACAGTTTAGTGTAGAAATAAACTTTCATTAAACAGCCACCTGTCTTTTGAGTTCCCTGTTTTAAATTCGCACGGGTTGATACAATACTGTTCAACTTGTCTTTACCCATTGATGTAGAATAGGCCTAATTTGCTCTCATAAATGTTTTTAGAGCAAACCAATGAAGGCAGGAGCCACTTCATTAGTTAGTATAATTAACATGTGACCAGAAGGGTTCAGGTTAGAATTGTACCATCACATTGGCCTGGGTGAGCTATCATGGTGTGTCTAGCTACCATGGTGTGTCCCTGGGCTAGGCACTTTATTACAGTTATTGCTTTTGCACTAAATATCTTATTTGTGTTGCTTGCCTTAAAACACAAAACCAGATAAAACCAACTTGTTTTAAGCAGTCACCTGCAAAATATGGCCTCTTAAGATTGGAGGTTACTTAATACAGGTGACTTTAAGACAGATCTGACTCTACCAGTATTTTTGGAATGTTCTCTTGATTTTTATTGGCAAATATTAATCTAAATTTATTAACACATGTATACGTATGGCACTTAAATCAAGTCTCATAGTCAACTTATGATGCACTGTGGGCTGGAGTTTTGAAATATGGGGTGATAATGAAATTATTAAAGCACTGTAAATCATTCTTTTTCTTAAGCATACAAATTTGTTATAAATTTGGGGATGAAAATGTACTGGTGAAAATATTTATCAAATAAAGACTATGGTACAACTTAGCATTGTATCTTGGATAATATAAGGGAGATTTACCGACATAAAACTGCCTTGTCTCTTGAAATTTGACATAATCCATATCATGATCATTATAGATCTACAGAGATAGAGTAAGATTCCCCCCCCCCCCAACAGTTCAATGCAGGTATAGCACTGTTTTGTATATGTAATCTGCTGTTAATTTGTGAACATTGTTTGTTGCATATACACTGCATGAACTGGATTACAGTGATGCTTGATTTATACCATGGATGTGTTCATGAGGTTATGGCACAGATCAAATCAGAATTAATTGTGCTGTCTTGGTGATGCACGTACATGAGTGGCATGCAAGTCACAGCACATGGCACCAGCAATGGCATAAAAACGAGTACAGTGGTGCAAATTGAATGTTATTTCTTCATTATAAATGGCATTAAAATAAAAGTGTGCAAAGAGAATTGGTGTATAGCAGGTGTCACCGGTAATAAAAATTAAATGTTATTAAAATATCCTAATTTACAGTAATAATTTATATCAGGCATGTGCAACTATCTCCAGGGCATGGGCCAGATAGCGATTTTAAAGTATACCCATATGATGTAAATATAACTGGTTAAAACCAGGTTGTAGGCCATAGGTTTCACATCCCTGATTTATCTAATTCTTTGTTGTTTCCAACAAGAGAGCAATATTAAAGCCCAGTACGTGAGTGCAGAGGAAGCTTTGAAGTATCTACTGTTCCTTGTTGATGTCAATGAATTGTATGATGTAGCCCTGGGAACTTATGACTTTGACCTCGTCCTCATGGTGGCAGAAAAATCTCAAAAGGTTTGTGTCATACAGAACTACATATCCTTTACTTTCTTGAGACATGTTTTCATGTTAGATTTGCATTCTAAATGACATCAGAGTTTGTACATATAATTATAACGTGAAAGATCTCTGAGATAATTTGTTGTTTGTTGGTTCACCCTTTGAAAAATTGATGAGAAAATATATGTTGTAACTCGAGAGGGACCTAGATATAAATAACAAAGGATAATTTTTATGTTGATTGAGTTGAGACACATTTTAGCCCTATTACCTTGTCAGCATAGTGAATTAAATGTGATCAAAATATGTAACAGTGATATTTACTTTTCATTTTGGAATCAGAGTACTCAAAAGATACATACACAAATTTGATACTATTGTTATATTTTAAAATATACTTTCCTTGAGCCATTTTTTTGTAATTATGCAAATATAGGTAAACAGATATTTATGGATAGAAATGGGTACCACAGCAAGGTTAGAAATACTGTCTTAAAGCATGGTTGCCTACCAGCCAACCAGACTGCAAAATCATCTGGTTGTGCAATTACAAATTCTTTAACCCAATTCCATTGAAAATTTTTACTCATCAGTAAATTAAATTCTTTTGTGATATGTCTGATTAGAAAATTTACTTCATTTGTCAGTAAAAGATATAAACAAGTGTATGATTTAAATTCATGATTTTAAAGAATTATTATATTTTTTCATATTCTGTGAAGGTTATGCCAAATAAATTCTTCATGCCAACATTTTATGATGTCGAATTTATTAAACATTACACATGTTCGACTTTATTTCATGGAGGTGTCATGCCTCTTATACTGTATACAAATGTATCATGCAGTCACCAAATGGATTTTTGCAGATTTAATCATATAGCTCCCATAATTTGAAAAAGAAAAGACACTCACAATTAGCACTGAGTAAGTATTTATCCTCATAATGTGTGTGCATAAAATTGTGGAAGAGTAACTGTCTTTTGAAGACATCCATATCAAAACATGTAGATGAAGGTGCTCTTCATGATATGGAGGGATTTCAAGACATACAATCTCAGCATTTGATGGTCTAATCCTGGATGGTCTGAGAATGTTGGCTTTAGAGAACGTGATTATTTTAAGTAAAGATTTGTTCCTGGTATTTTGCTTTTGCAATACTCTAATCATTATCAGAAAATGAATGCGTTACAGTAAGTTTAATATCTGTCATTAGCCAATCCAGAACTGCCAAGTGATGGCCTGTGTGGGATTATTGTGCATGAATGGCTCTACCATGGTATGAGTCTTAAGTAAAGATTAACACATGGCATGAAATGCAAGTCCATAGATTGCCCATGCAGACACTAGGTTGCCCAACTGGGCTGTAACCGTGGGACACTAGGTTGCTCAGGTGGGCTGTGACTGTGGGACACTCATTTGTCTGAAGCTAAAATGTAGTAGTTCCAGGTTGCCAGGCAATGGATTATTCTATCTCTGCTTGTTTAAAGTCAGCATTCTAATTGTTTAACTTTCAGGATCCCAAGGAATATATTCCTTTCCTTAATGAACTGCGGAGACTGGAGCCTAACTATCAAAGGTACACAATAGACAAGCATCTCAGACGATTCAAGTTGGCACTATTGAACATCAGTAAATGTGGTAAGTTCTAACAGCTGTAAAAAAAAATATATGGATTAAATTTCCAGGGTAAGATTTGACACAAATTACCTGACTAAAAGTACTTTTTGATGTATTTTAAAACTACCTTTTCCAAGGTTTTGAGGTAACTAGCTTCAGAAAATAATTTTATTGATGACTATAAAGATTAATATATTAAAGTTTCAATAAATCTGTGTATCACTAGCAACTATTATTAGGAACACTTTGATAGTCCTGATGTATTCTATCATTCTTAGAATGCAAAATTCTTGTCTTTACAATGAAAACAATATTTTACTAGGGGATAGAGGAGAATGGATAAATTTTATATGCAAACACTTTCATGTTATTCAAAAAGAAAATACTATTGAGATGACCAAATTCAGTTATTTTGCTTTTACATATACATAATTCATAAAAATGTTATTAGACAAGCATTTATAAAGTAATAATCAAAAAGTGAGTAATCAGACAAGTACTTAAGAAGCAATCAAAATGTGAGTAATCAGACAAGTATTTATATAGGAATCAAAATGTGAGTAATCAGACAAGTATTTATAAAGTAATAATAATGTTAATAATCAGACAAGTATTTATTGAAGTAATTAAAATGTGGGTAATCAGACAAGTATTTCTGAAGGAATCAAAATGTGAGTAATGAGACATGTATTTATGAAGCAATCAAAATGTTAATAATCAGATGAATATTTATGAAGTAATTAGAATGTGAGTAATCAGACAAGTATTTATGAATGAATCAAATGTGAGTAATCAGACATGCATTTATAAAGTAATGAAAATGTGAGTAATCAGAAAAGTATTTATGAAGTAATTAAAATGTTGATAATCAGACAAGTATTTATTGAAGTAATCAAAATGTGAGTAATCAGACAATTATTTATGAAGGAATCAAAATGTGAGTTGTTAGACAGGAATTTAGGAAGTAATCCGACTGAGTAGTCAGACATGTATTTATTACAGGGTTCCCACGCTACCAGGAAATCGGGAAAAAGTCGGGAGAAATGATAATTTTTTTTCCCGACTGTGAAAAGTCCTTGAATTTTTGCATATATTGATGTAAGTCGGGAAAAACCTGGGAATTTTCTGCCACCACTTGATGCCCGAAACAATTATGTAATTGAGTCATAACTGGCCTGATCATGAGTTATATTTAACGAGTTCTGGCCAGAATATTCAGAGGTTGCAGTATATATTATTTGGGTGCTTGCCATAAACACATTTGTTGAGTCAATCCAAACGCTCAGTGGATTAGATTCGTCTAGTAGACTTTTTATTTTTCCACAGACAGTTCGATATCGGTATCTTTTCTTACACAGAAGATATGAACACCAGTCTAGCATCATAAGCAGCCAACAAGGTGGCGGCAAAGCGTAGCCGCTTACCAGATGGCCTAGCAAGCTTAAACGTTGTTAAGTCTAGTCATACCCACATTAAATCGATATGAAAATTATTTATTGTCTCACAAATTGCGAGTATTAAAATCGTTATGTCTTTAATCTGCTGAAAGACAAAATAAAACTATGACGTTGATGAAATTTGAGCTGGTACTCACGATTTGCATTGGTAGTCGCACGAGTACACAAATCTCACAACCCACATGTCCATGACCTCATAGATACCATAGTCACGTGATATCAATTACATCCCATTTCAAATGTTGTAGAAGAAAATATTAAATGAAAGTCGTATGCTGGTTGTAATAAAAATACAGAATCAAAAGAATCCTAAATTATCTATATTTATTCCTAGAACAACTGCCGGGTTTTGTTGTGTCACGTGACTACCACGTTAATTTGTGCTCTCTGCTTGATGAATCTGACTGACCAGATTGCAGCGACAGCGACAGGTTTCTTGTCGTTTTTGTCAAAATAAATATGTTGAGAATTATATGTTCTTTCTGGTTTTTACAAAAGGTATCAGACTTTCATTTAATATAATTGAATTTTGTACAACAACATTAAAAAGGAGTTTGCTGTTGATATCACGTGACTATTGAGATTTGTGAAGTCATGTGACTAGTAATGCAAATGGCGAGTACCGAATCAGGTTTCATATATGCTGTAGTTTTGTATAGACTGTCAGCAGATTAAAGACATAACGATTATAATACTTGCCATTTCTGAGAAAATAAATTATTTTCTTATCGATTTCATGCAGGTATGAGTCGATATAACATCGTTTAAATTTGCTAGGCCCGCTAGTAAGCGACTACCATATGCCGCTACCGCACGGTGGCGGCAAATTCCAAATTTTCAATATGCAATTTCTCTGACTCCACATCCCAACCTAAATGTCCATGGGGTGGGAATTTGTGGAGGAAATCCAGATTAGAAAACGGACTGCTATTCGTTTTAAGCCAAATTTGTTGTCCAAAATATCGAATCTGAGCTGAAATTTGGTGCGAAACTATTACACAGTTACATGTGGCTTGAAGCATTGGTTTCAGATCTTAAATGGACGCCGGAGAAATGGGGAAATTGTCGTCTCTTGTATCAAATTAAAAGATGATATGAGCCCCGGTATCAATACAAGTTTGGGGACTGGTTTATCGATTTACAAGAAGACAAGTTGATTTTACAGAAAATTCAGTCCTTTTTAATACAGCAATTATAAACTTGAAGGTCTTCTGTCAAAATTTAAATCAACCCTTTTGTAAATGTTTTTGAAATGATAGATTTTTGACCAAATCGTCTTAAGGAGTTTAAGTTGTTGAAAAAATCTTGTTTGGGATTTTATTGGCACAGGTCAATTCAGGGTTAAACTTTTTTCCTTACAAGATAAGATTCTAATATTTTGCGTTTATTGTTTTTTCATACTGTGATAGGAAATGTTACTTTGTATAACATGCATATACATTGCTATATAATTATTTAGAATTAAAGGTTTGAAAGGAAACAAAACCAATTTATGTTCATTATGTCGTTTCCACGTAGCAACATAATGCAGGTCAGCAAAGTTAGAATTTGTATTCTGTACATTGTAATAACCTTACATGTCAGTTTCTAGGAATATAATCAAACTTGTTTCGTGTGATACATTTTGTGGTTTTGTACATGATCATTTTTTCTGACTTAGATGTTTTGGAGAGTCTTGAAATAGAAGCATCTTTAGAGTTAGAAAATGCATTTTTTATAATCTAAAATGTTCTGTAATTCCATTCAGTAATGGTCATATGTGAACCTTGAAAAATGTAATTTCTTCCTGGAAAAACCCTGGAAATGACTTGGAAATTTATCTTCAGAAAAGCGTGGGAACCATGTTATTAAGTAATCAGAATTTTAGTAATCAGACAATACTTTTGAAGTAATTAAAGTTTATGTAATTAGAAAAGTACTTATGAAGTGATCCAAATATTAGTAATATTTATGAAGTAATAAACATACAAATACTTATAAAGTTATCAAAATTTTTGTAAGAAAATAAATGCATGTTACAAAATCCGTTTTTCTTTTTCTAAATGACCTTTCAGTGTTGATGGAAACTTAACAATACACTGAAACTTTTGTAAGCAGAAATAAGTCTTGTATCTAATAAAACATTGGAATGTAGAATAGAATTTGTTATACCTTGGTTTTTGTATGTACCAGAATAAATAACCTTTCTATATGGATGAATCTACATTTACTATTAAAACTACCTCTGCAGAAGCTTGACATAGCAGTCACTTCGGTATCTCTGTGTGTGTCCATCCATACCCTAGATTACTTTGGCATCTGTGTGTCCATCCATACCCTGGATTACTTTGGCATCTGTGTGTGTCCATCCATTGCATAGATTATTTTGACATCTCTGTCCATCCATACCCTAGATTGCTTTTACATCTCTTTATGTGTCCATCCATACGCTAGATTACTTTGGCATCTCTGTGTTTGTCCATCCATACTCTCAATTGCTTTGGCATCTGTGTGTCCATCCATACCCTAGATTACTTTGACATCAGTTCTGTGCTCATCTATACCCTAGATTACATTGGCATCTGTGTCTGTGTGTGTGCCCATCCATATTGTAGATTGCTTTGGCATTTGTGTGTCCATCCATACCCTAGATTGCTTTGGTATCTGTGTGTTCATCTATCTCCTAGATTACTTTGACTTCTGTTGTTTGCTGATCAATACCCTAGATTACTTTGGCATCGCTTTGTGTGTCCATCCATACCCTAGATTACTTTGACATCTGTTGTGTGCCCATCAATACCCTTGATTACTTTGGCATCTCTGTTTGTGTCCATCCATACCCTAGATTGCTTTGGCATCTCTATGCATGTCCTTCCATATCCTAGTTTACTTTGACAGCTGTTGTTTACCCATCCATACCCAAGATTACTTTGGCATCTGTTGTGTGCAAATCCATGCACTAAGTTATTTTGGCATTTCTGTTTGTGTCCAGCCATACTCAAATTAAGGTCAGTGTTAAAGTTTTCAAAATTGATCTGAGTCATAAAGCACTTTTATGGGCTAGCTGAATAAAAAGTCTCTTGTTTTTATATGCCCACCAAAAAAGCCCAAATATTCTTACCAATGTGACAGAAAGAAGAAGAATAATTTCTGCACAATAATTCAAGTTCTCAACTATCTACCATTACCAAACTTTGTGGATGACATGCATGAAGAGGCATATCAGTTTTGATGTCAGAATGTCAGAATTCAAATTCACACACAGTAACATTCTACATCATAATTTGGACCAAACTTTGTGGAATGCTTGTAATTTGGATAAGGAAGTAGCCTATGGACTTTTATATCAAAATGTCAAAAGTAAAGGTAATGGTGGCTGAAAGAAGGAAAATGGTTTTTGCAAAACAACATTGATTTTAAACCTCAGACCTGGACCAGACTTTGTGGATGGCTTATACTTGTGATAAGGAAGAAGCCTATTGATTTTGGGGTCAAAAGGTTAAAGGTTATGGTCACTAGCTGAAAGAGGTAAAGTGGTTTATATACACAAATTTCAGTTATCTAGATAAGAGAGGACTGCTAAGGATGGGGTGGGTTAAAAATGTGCTATTAAAGGTACTCATGTTTGCAATTATTCTCACTCATTTGGTGTTACTTCCTTTGTAGGATTTCAAATGCTGCAATAGCACAGCTAATTGTATTTAAAACCCTTTTAAAAAATCCATTGTATGTGTTTAATATGCAGTAATTTGGTTGGTGTCTGAAACATAGTCATTTTAATGTCTTTCTTCTGGTTGTATAGGTGATGAACATTTTGGCGAGTGCCTGAAGCTGGTGAAAGATTACAAGTTGTACACAGAGGCCCTTCATCTTTTCAACCCATCTTCAAGTCAATACAAGGTTAATTGCGATCTCTTCCTTCTTTACAAATGTTGCTACTGTTGGTTCATTATCATAAAATATTGATGATGTGTGATTTCCCTGAACAAGATTTCAGGTTCAGCAGTGTTGACTTATAGAGGTCTTTTGACTTTTATCACACAAGTTTATCTCATAGTCAGTGTTCAACTTTGTTCTGTTAGACAGATATACAACTGATTTTTTGGAAGCTGAAAAAGCACTTAGTAAATAAAAGATAACTTATGTCTTATTTTGAAGTCAGTTATGTTGCTTGATTTGTCAGAAGTTTTATGAATCTTTTTGTGTTACTCAGTGATACAAGGAGGAATGATACTCCAGTCCTTGTTGGATCCAAAGGAAAGGCTGAATTTAAACTCAAGATAAGTTTGCTGTCATTATTTTAGGTTATTACTTATTTGTGTTGATCACATATCAGGCATCAGCTTTAGCGCATCATATGCAGAATTTTGAAACATGACGTAAGTACACCACTCCCTTGATAACTCGCGCCCTGATAACTTGCGAACCCACTTATAATGCGGGGTCAGGCATGGATCCCATTTTTTAAACCAGAAAATACCCCCAAATTAGATCCCTATTTTATGAACTTGAAGGAAATCGCGATCAAAATTAGTTACGAAAACTTTGATATATTGCTAGTTTTATCATCAAAAATGGTAGATAGGATCTGGAAATTTTAATCAACATTATGAAATATCAAATTTAATAATTAGTCATACATTTTTTTACATTTTCTTTCCAAGTGACATTCCTAGTACACCGCAGTTAATGATATGTAAGGAAATTTCGATCAATGAAAATGTCACTTACGCCGAGTGGAGGCAGTACTTTAATAAATAAATACAAATTACAAATTTTTTATTATCAATTGAAATTTGTGTTCTAGTTCTATCTTTTAGTTCCTTTTAAGAGTAATCATCATAAATGCAATGTGTCCTATTGTAATTAAATGTAAAATGTGTCAGTCTACCGTAACAGCTATGTCCGCGAGCATTTATCTGAGAACCTAATTAGGTGCTGACCGTGTTTTGATAACTGACTTGCAGAAGTATTTGTTGTATTGTTGCACTGAATTAAAAGCTGGCCTCCTTTTTATTATCATGTTAATTATGTCTTTTGAATCAAATAATGGACGTGAAATAAAAGAAAAGTTAAAAGGCACGAAAATCCTACAAACTTAAAATCTAGCTGCCCCAGTCATATGTTGGGTGAACTCACTTCATTTGATCAGTTGAACACTGTTATAAATGTTATTGTGTATGCAACATAAACTACCTTAAATTAACCGACTCATTGGTAACTGTGATCAAAGATAGCATGGCAACCAAGAGATATGAATACTTCTTAAAGTAAAGAACTTGGTTTCACAGATACAGACCATTGTGGACAAGCGAGTTTCAGAGAATTCTTGAACTGGCACTTAGAAATATCCTCAAGAATGATAAGAGGTTTCATTATTACTTCCAATGAAATCAAAATGTCAATACTGTACT
The DNA here is from genome assembly GCA_016617855.1 of Megalonaias nervosa. Lineage (NCBI taxonomy): Eukaryota > Metazoa > Mollusca > Bivalvia > Unionida > Unionidae > Megalonaias > Megalonaias nervosa. The sequence goes on along the minus strand of JAECUM010008037.1, from coordinate 103,590 downwards.
AATTGAACAGTAAAAAAATTGAGATTTGACATAGACGATTGTCTCACGAAACAAATTTTGCTTGTTTTTGAACAAAAGGAATCTTGTTTGGTGGTGTATGAATAGTTAGTCTAGTACCCTGCTCTTTTGACTCCCGATTTGGCAGGATACTATGATATACCACTCCGGGAACTAGACTCATCAAGAAAACAAAAAGCAGTGACATAATACACAAATGTTTTCGTGTACATGTGATGGTTGTTGAAACCAGTTGGAACGATCTTTCACATGATGGACATTTTGAAAACAAATGTTATTTAAACAGAATAAGAAACAACTTCATTAGAAAAAGCGCGTTACTAAAAATTATTATCGACGTGAATGTAAAATGAGGATTCAGTCATTAAACAGCGAAGTTCCCTAACCCCGACCCCCCTGCTGTTTTTTTATGTCCAAGCGATTTTTTTTCAATTTTTGGAGGTCCCTCGGTAACTCACACCCTTGATTATAGTGCGGTCTATGTTTCTGGACCCCGTTGTGCGCGAGTTATCAAGGGAATGGTGTAAATGAAAACTTTGGATATTGTGCAGAAGTTATTATGGTCATAATATATCTATATTCCACAGGAGATAGCTTTATCATATGGAAATTATTTGACTGAGAGGCGGAGCCATGAGGAAGCAGGGATTATGTATGTTAAGGCTGAGCAGTGGGAGCTGGCTCTTCAGGTCTTTAAAACCTGCCTCCAGTGGCAGCAGATGTTCTGCATGACAGCAAAGCTGGGTTACATTCATGATCAGGAGGCAGAGCTTGCAAGGACTTTAGCAGGTACGTTAGTATAGTAGCAATAAACATTTCAATATGCCTTTTAAAGCCGTTGTATAAATAGTGCACATTCATGAACCCCAGTTACTATCTACATGTATAGATCTCTTAGTAAAGGGCACCTGCTACGTTATACTAAGGATCCTAGCTAAGTCTCCAGATTGTACAGGTTCTTGCTGCATATTACTGTCAGTAAGTTTGTTCTTAAACTGACATTTAAAATTATTTATACTGGTAGTGGATTTTAAAAAAACTGCCTGTGCAGCTTTGTTGTTTACTGAGTTGAAAAGTTTTCTTTATATCAGTAGTGATTGAGTTGAATGCCTGTTGGTAATCATTTGGGAAAGATGATTTATTCATATACATGATCTTCTCAGCTTTAGTGGGATGTTTTAAAATGTTCTAATTTGGGAGCTTCTTTTGTTTTTTATTTTGTTTTTTGTAACTTATTTGCTGCAAGTTTTGCAGCAGTATTGATGAATCAACCTGCTCTTTGTTTACAAAATTTCTGTAATACTTTTCTATTTCTTTTTTTTTACCAAAAAATAATCTCTTCATTTCAGTGAATGCTTCTTGTGTCCATCATCCATCATTCCTTTCATCCATCAGTCTCTAATTCTGTACATTATAATGTCCTGTAAATGTAACTAGTACCATGATTTTTTTTATGGATTTCTGATACACTTGGTAAACATTATGGTTGTCATCTAAAGATATACACCGCTGTCAGGCTTTTCTGTGTATGTAAGGTTTCCGTCACAAATATTGGCAAAGAAGACATACTGAATTTGACGATTGATGAAAATAAAATGCTGCAATGCTTACCATTTGAAAAGCGGCAGTTGTGACCATAATATTCTGTTCAAAATAATACTAATTTTGGACACACAGGATACCACCCCTGTGTTTTTGTGACTCGTTATAAGTTAGCCTATTCTGCACATGTCTTTGAAAAGATGTAGTGTTTATGCATTGGGCTATGGAAGTGAATGCATTACTTTGGACTCTTTCTGTCAGCTTTTCAGCAGAGGATTTAGGTCAGGTTTATTACTGGTTTTGAAAAATTCAGTGTAACAATGCCAATAAATGGCAAGAGATTTTAAGCAAACTAAAATGATCTTGTAAAAAATTAGTAAAAGTTCAACATTTTATAAAAATAAGTTATTATGTTGAATAGAAACAACAATGAATAGGATGTAATGTGTTTACAACATCTCATTGATGGGAAAAAAATTACTAAAGAATTTAAAAACAAACTATACACCAGGGAGTTTCTTGAGAATCCATTTGAGTGACAAGTTGGATAGCAGACGATAAAGTAGGTGTGGGACAACTTCTTGCAAAATTAGAAACTTGGATTAAGATGCAGTATTGTTCCAGGGTAAACATTTCTATCTATTAAATAATGTATTTATTTGTATGATTCTAAAAGTTAAATATTATGTAGGTTTTTCTGGGTTTCAAGTTCAGAAAGGTTATGGAATGGGTCTTCATGTTGACATTTAGAAATCACATTTTCATATGCATTTGGAGTAGAAATGTGGGATATTTTTGTACACTTTATGAATATCACTTTCCTTAATTAAAGGATGATCATTCTTTCTTGATACAAATTGGATTTTCTGCCAAAAACAACGTGATCTAATGTTTACAGAAATGATGTATCGTTGCGCAGAATTACATGATGCACAGAATTGGCTGACATGGTGGTAAATATTGAGAAATCTCTTTGCTTGAGAAGTTTTTTTTTAGAGTTATTGCCCATTTTCTGTTACAGTTGAATACAGTGTATGACAGAATTGTATGACTGCACCTTGTCTCATATATTTTTATGACCATGAAACTTGGTACATATAATGGTCATCATTTAAAGATGCACATATGAACAAAATCACTATGTTCCTGTGATTTTTGTTAAGAGTTATTGCCCTTAGAGACTTGCAGCTGAATGCAGTCTATGACAAAATGTGGTGAATGGAACTAGTCTTATATTTTTGAGTTGATTGCCATGAAACTTTGTACATATTATGGCCATCATCTGAAGATGTATATTTCAATAAATTAATGTCCTCCCTAAAATTTTGTTAGAGTTAATTGCCTTTTTGTTGTGCAGCTGAATGTAGTTTATGACAGAATCTAGTGAGAAAAAATTGTCCCAGAGTTTTTGATGGATCACTTTAAAACTTGTTGCAGATTATTGCCATCAGTTCAACATGCTCCTGTGAAGTTTGTTATTGTTCTAACTTTGAGCTGGATATAGTGTATAACAGAGTTATTGCTTTTTTTTACTTGGATGTTATGTGTGACGGAGTTATTGGTCTTTTTGACTTGGAGCAGAATGTAGTGTATGACACAATATTGTAAATGAAATTAAAAATGGTTTCAAGAGGCATCAGCAATGGTATCCATGTTTTCGTCTGAAAATGTATTCATGAGAAACAGCCTGAACAGTAAGTAAAGTAGATCTTACATTGACTTGAATAATTCCACACCAATTATTCCTCTATTAACACCAATAGTGCTTTCAGCTTAAGGTTTTGGAACTAGTAATGTTAAAACCACTTCTCTTTTGTCCATGGTCTCTTTCTGCAGGGGTGTGCAGGTTTAAAGTTTCTTGTTAGTTCACATCATTGGCCAGTATAAGCAATTTGTTGGAAATATGTTTATTTGGTTTATGCTAAGTTATCCTTTCTCCTAAAGAAACTTTTAATATTTTACTTTAGGAAAATATGATGATTGCCATGCAGACAATAGTAGCACATGATTGTTCAAGGGTAACTGCCCTTTCAGCATCATATCAGCTTCTGGCCACACTTTTTGGGTGTTAAAAATTTACCTTTATTATAGTTTTGAACTTTTGAGCGCCAGTTGTATGTATACTGAATGGGTCAACAGAAGATGGAGAATCACAAAATAATTTAACCCCATATAAAATAACTTCTCCTTATCCTTTTTTATGGGCTGTTTATATTAATTCATTTTAAAATTCTGTATCAGATAGCATTAATTGTGCCATTTTAAACTATCTGTACGTTTCACAGTTTTCAATGGATTGCCATGAAACTTTGTACATATATGGTCATTGTCTGAAGATGTGCAAATTTACCAATCACTGTGCTGTCACAGATTTTGTTAGCTCACTTGGCTGTAAGGTTAAGTGAGCTTATGGTATGGCCCTGCATTCATCATGTATTGTTCGTCATCCATTGTGCATTGTGTGGTGTCCATTTATAGACAATTGCTTGTTATGACATTCTGTTCTGATTTTAATCTAACTTGGAATATGTATTCAGAATCTTGAACAAGTTTGATAATGAGCTAGATTTATGCATATTAATTAGGTAATCTTGCATCAGATTGACTCAGCTTATTACCACTCTGGAAGCCATTTGGATGAATTCAATAATGAATTAGGCTCTTAGATATTAATGGCATGATCTTGCATCTGATTGGGTGAGCTTATTTCCACTCTGGAAGCAATGTTTCTGATCCAGTTTTGATCAGTCATGAAATTTTTGCTTTTATCAACAAGATTGTGGACATTTCATTGGTAAGCATTATATGTGCGTATTAATGATGTGTTCTTGTATCTGATTGGCTGAGTTTTCCACCACTCTGAAAGCAATATTTTTTAAATCTAATTTTGATCAGACTTGGTAAATAAATGTATGTAATGAAGATATGTAAATGTTTTATTATGAGTAAGATCTACATATATGAGTGATCATACTTGGAATATGGGCTGTATCTTCAAGATTTTGCATGAGTTTGATAATGCATGGGATCATGCATGCAAATGAGTTGCATGGGATTGACTTTATTTCGGAACCAGTTTAAACAAACTTGATAAATAGGCTTGGTTATGAAGATCTCAGACCAGTGCAGTTACGAGAAAGAACCATGCATATTAATGAGGGGATTTTGCATCTGAAAGAACCATGCATATTAATGAGCCTGTCAAAGCATTAGCATCACAATTTCTGACCATATTTTTATAAAACTTCATAAATAGACTAATATTATCAAGATATATTTTATTGTCCACAAAATATAAACATTAATGAAGTGATTTTGCATACAGTCATACTAACTGAGTTTTTATTTCTTACATGACTTAATCAGATTGGAAAATAGGCTATTATCATGATTGCGAGGGATTATTTTTATTATGAGTAAAGCCTATGCATATTTATGAGGTGCTCTTGTATCTAATATGGAGGTATTTTTTTTACCACTCTAGAGTCTGTAGTTTTGATAGGATTTTGATCAAACTTGATGACTAGGCCTTTGTCATCAAGATCTTGGTTGAATATGGTTATGTGTAAAATTCATGCATATTAATGATGTGACCTGGCAATCATATTTCTGATCAGATTTGAACAAATTTGTCAGTCTTATATTATCAAGATGTTGAAATTTGTTTTGTGCATATTAATAAGGTAATGAAGTTTGATTGTTCTTTGTTCCACCTTCAGCTTTTATTATCCTTGTTGTAGACATATTATGTAAATCTATGCAAATAAATGAGATGCCTAATATCTGATTGGCTGAACTTGTTACCTTTCTAGACCTAGAGACTATAGTTCTTGTCTAGTAAATATAAAACTTGGTAAATGGGCCATCAAATTCTTGGTTGACTTTTAAATTATGAAGAAGAGACTGTGCATATTAATTAAACCTTTATCTTCATCAGTGAATTTTTATTAGGATATAGTAAAGTAGGTAAAATCAGCATAATATAAAGTTTGGGAGATATTTTACTTAAGTTGTGTTCTTTCAATACTGTATAAGCCTTTCAATACTGTATAAGTCTGCTCAGTGAAAAGTTAATGATTTGCAGACATGTAAAACAAGGTGAGCAGTGTCAAACCCACTTGAACTTCTTGTTACTTATTGCCCTTTGTCTTGCAGCTGAATGCAGTGTGAGACAGAATCTTTGTAGAGAATCATGTCTTGTATTTTTTATAGGTTGCTGTGAAATGTGGTATATATTATGGTACATCATCTTTTTGTTCCCCTAATTTTTGTAAGAGTTATTTTCAGATGGTATGCATCTTGACCAAGCTTTGGTACTCTTATTATTTTGGAAGATTTGTGTATTTTTTTTCAACTATAGACTTACCTCCATCAAGGTGGTTTGAGGTGAAATTGGGGAGAGGAGGGTACATATTAATGAAAGCAAATTCCTCACCATTTCTCTAGTTTCATTAGTTACATGGAGGAAAAAGATGAATGTTTATGAATCCTCTATATTCTCTTCATTCTATACACTCAGCCACTTTCAAGTGTCATAGATCATCATCCAGTGTCTCACCAATTGTATGCTCATGACACCCAAATATACAAATCTAGCCATCCAGCTGAAGTTGAAGCTACCATCCAAGGCATAGAGAGGTGCATTTCCGATGTGAAATCATGGATGACATGTAACAAGCTGCAGATGAATGATGATAAAACTGAAGCCATCCTGATTACAACACAAAGACTTCTCATTCACATCCTTTACCTCAGACAATAAATATCAGCAACACCAACATTAAATTCACACAGTCAGTACGAAACCTCGGTGTCACTCTTGACAGTACTCTCTCATTGCATCAACATGTCATGAACATATGCAAGGCTGCATATCTTGAGCTGAGACGCATCAGCTCCATCCGCAAGTATCTTTCAGTTGATGCCACTAAAACACTTGTGTGTTCCTTAGTACTTTCAAGACTGGACTATTGTAACTCGATTCTGTCTGGTTCGTCTCAATATCTACTCCAGAAACTTCAAGATTGGACTATTGTAACTCAATTCTGTCTGGTTCGTCTCAATATCTACTTCAGAAACTTCAAAAAGTTCAAAATACAGCTGCTCGAATCATCCTTAGAGTAGCACGATCAGAGCACGCCTCTCCCCTGCTCTCTACCCTACACTGGCTATCCATACGATCCAGAATTAAACACAAAATTTGTTCTCTGTGCTACGTTTCACTGACGGGCTCCAGTCCAACATACCTATCTGATCTCACCCATGTGTACACACCTGCAAGATACTTACGCTCCTCTTCTGACACTCGTATTCTCATTATTCCCACTATGAAGATGAAATCATATGGACAGCGCTCTTTTGCATACCAGGGCCCAGCAACGTGGAACGAATTGCCCACTGCACTTAGACACAAAGACACAGTGATCACATTCAAGAGCGCTCTTAAAACTCACCTATTTCAACTGCAAGAACAGACTTAAAGACCTAATAATGTTTCCTTACCTTAAATATTTACAGCATGTTTTCTGTTTTCTAATTTTGTGGTGTTTGTTTTTATTTTTTGTAATCATATCATTTTTTTTTTTTTTTTTTTTTTAACTTTTTGTCAAATGTTGTAAAGCGCTTAGAGCTTCTAAAGATTAGGCGCTATACAAAGTCCTCATTATTATTATTATTATTTTATTTCAGAGCAGCTAAAAGGTCAGAATAAACATACAGATGCTGCAATCCTTCTAGAACAATATGCAAAAGTAGGTATCTAAACATCTTGCATGCAATTTTGGATCATTCGGATGTTGTGCAAAATAGGTTAAGTAAAGTCATATCTATCCGATAATTACATATGGATATGGCTTGTCCTCAGCTTTATTATATACCTATCAATTTTCCACCCAAGAATGAGACAGAATTTTACCATCACATCCCAAAGTAGGAAAACGGTACTGTCATTTTCTGATTCTGTATTACCATACTCTCAAACAAGGTTGGAGCTACATTTTCCTTGAGGTTTCCTGGTTGCAAGTGAACAAGAATGAATAACTCTGCTGTAGCCTCACTTGACATACAAATGGAAATGAGTAGCATTCACTTTAAGAAATGTGTATTATCAAGTTCCAGTCCCACTGTAAATAACTACTGTTGAAATAATGGTTGATTCTGATGCCAGGTATCCAATGGAGTCTCTCATAATACCCCCCCCCCCCAAAAACCCCAATTCAGATGCTGTCATCTGGGTTTTGGAGAGAAACTCTCCTAGTTAATTAGCTGGTGAAATCTTTCAGGATGCAAAATTTAATAGCTGCTGTAAATCACATTTATGGATCTACTAGCCCCATGCATTGAAGAACTCATGTTATTAACAATGATAACAGTGAATAAGCGACTGTTGTTCAATGAACTGATATTCATACTTGTGTCAGCTGTTCCAAAAAATGAAATTTGGTTTATGACTTAAGATTAAATTTATATCAGAAAGGCTGAAATGTTAAAGCAATTTCTTATTTTTTCAAGCACGTTTTGAGATTTTATTAGTTTATCTGAAAATTGGTAGGTATGTAACAAAAATATCATTATCTTTGTAATTCAGTTGTGAATGCTAGATCATGTCATTTTGTCCGGATCAAGACTTAACACTTTGTGTTTCATAATGATCCAGATTTTCCAATGCTGATAATTTGATGTGATTTATCTCTCAAGATTGCATTACTATGATAATAACATATGAATTACTGGATTTTCCAAGTAAAATAATTGTGATACTGGAGTGAAGTTTGATAAATAATTTCACTGCCCCGTTGATAACAAGATAACCATGAAATTTGAAGTTATTGCTAGATGTTTATGTGGCCAAGTGGTAAATATGGCTGCCCCCAGTTAAAGATTACTTGAGTTCACATCCGGCAAAGTGTGAGTTATTTTTTCTTTCATAATGTGCTATTTTACTTTGAATTGGGAAGGAGAATTATATAACTGTTCATATTTTTTTGTTTAAGTAATCACAAAATATGGCAGAACATAAACAGTAAACCACTGACCTTGCAAAGGATCCACTAAGAAATCTGCTTCTTCAATTTGTTATACAGTATATTTTTTCTAGCCATGCATTTGAGCATAAAATATAAAGAAAACTTAACAGTTAATTGTGAATAATGGATATATTTCATCTCATGGGTGAAAAACTTTGTGTATTTTCACCCATTTGATGTAATATATCCATTATTCACTCACTTCAAGCAAATATCCTTTTTTATATTTACAATCCAGGCTGATTAGTCAATTAATTGTTAAATTAGCATGATGTAATTCATAATTAAATATATTTAGTGTAACACTAGAATTGATTATTATGGCTTTAGGTAATGAAGAAGTATTAATTGATTTATGGCTATAGGGTAATGCAGAAGTATTAATTGATTTATGGCTGATGGGTAATGCAGAAGTATTAATTGATTTATGGTTTTGGGTAATGCAGAAGTATTTATTGATTTATGACTATGAGGTAATGCAGAAGTATTAATTGATTTATGGCTATGGGGTAATGCAGAAGTATTGATTTATGGCTATGGGGTAATGCAGAAGTATTAATTGATTTATGGTTTTTGGTAATGCAGAAGTATTAATTGATTTATAGCTATGAGGTAATGCAGAAGTATTAATTGATTTATGGCTATGGGGTAATGCAGAAGTATTAATTGATTTATGGTTTTGGGTAATGCAGAAGTATTGATTTATGGCTGTGGGGTAATGCAGAAGTATTAAATGACTTATGGCTGTGGGGTAATGCAGAAGTATTAATTGATTTATGGTTTGGGTAATGCAAAAAGTATGAATTCCATTGGAAGTTAAATGATCTGAAGTTCTGCTTGCAGTCATCCTTAAATACAGTGATATGAAGGGAAATGAGAGGACGTATGGTGATGAAAATAAAATACTTTTTGACTGAGATTACTACCAGAAGGACTAATGCTACTAATAGGATCCTTCAAGTGTGTCATTGTATGACATGAAAAATCATACATATAGGAATGTGTTACCACAGGGCAAAACTAAAATCACACATATAGGAATGTGTTACCACTGGGCAAGACTAAAACCATACGCATATAGGAATGTGTTGCCACAGGGCAGGACTAAAATCACACAAATAGGAATGTGTTACCACTGGGCAAGACTAAAAGCATACACATATAGGAATGTGTTACCAAAGGGTAAGACTAAAAGCATACACATATAGGAATGTGTTACCAAAGGGTAAGACTAAAAGCATACACATATAGGAATGTGTTACCAAAGGGTAAGACTAAAAGCATACACATATAGGAATGTGTTACCAAAGGGTAAGACTAAAAGCATTCACATATAGGAATGTGTTACCACTGGGTAAGACTAAAATCATAGATATAGGAATGTGTTACCAAAGGGTAAGACTAAAAGCATACACATATAGGAATGTGTTACCACAGGGCAAGACTAAATCACACACATATAGGAATGTGTTACCACAGGGCAAAACTAAAATCATACACATAGGAATGTGTTACCACTGGGCAAGACTAAATTCATTAGCATATAGGAATGTGTTGCCACAGAGCAAGACTAAAATCTTACACATAAAAGAATGTGTTACCACAGGGCAAGACCAAAATCACACACATATAGGAATGTGTTACCAGAGGGCTCGACTAAAATCATACACATATAAGAATGTGTTAACACAGGGCAAGACTAAAATCACACATATATAGGAATGTGTTACCACTGGGCAAGATTAAAATCACACACATATAGGAATGTGTTACCACAGGGCAAGACGAATATCACACACCTCAAGACTAAAATCACACACATATAGGAATGTGTTACCACAGGGCTTGACTAAAATCATACACATATAAGAACGTGTTAACACAAGGCAAGACTAAAATCACACATATATAGGAATGTGTTACCACTGGGCAAGATAAAAATCACACACGTATAGGAATGTGTTACCACAGGGCAAGATGACTATCACACACTTCAAGACTAAAATCACACACATATAGGAATGTGTTACCACAGGGCTTGACTAAAATCATACACATATAAGAATGTGTTAACACAGGGCAAGACAAAAATCACACATATATAGGAATGTGTTACCACTGGGCAAGATTAAAATCACATATATAGGAATATGTTATCACTGGGCAAGATTAAAATCACACATATATAGGAATATGTTACCATGTTACCACAGGGCAAGACTAATATAATCCTTCATATATGTCAGTGTTGGACAGAGACTAGTATTCACATATATGAATATGAGACTTGGATATCACTTTGCACCAGTGACGGGAGCAGTACCAATATTGGCAGCCTCAACAATAAGCTTTTTTAAAATCTTTTTCTCTTAAATGTTCATAGTTGAGACAGTGTCCTATGGGCCCATTGCTTTTAACGTGTAGAGATTCATTAAAAATAAATTTTATATTGAGAATACTATGTGTCATGTAAGATGAATGAATGAACATTTTTAACAGCTGTGAGGAAAAAATATTTAGTGTGTGCAAATATACATTTGTACATCCGTTAGTCACCCACTGGCTTTTATTGTACTGAAATGAAAAGCATAAAATTAAAAGTGAATATGTTTTAACAAATACTTGAATAGAAATTATTTATTCAAATATTTGTTAGATTTCCCACTGTCATTGTGCTATCAGACTTGGTAATCTGTCTGAAGCTTTTAGTATGCATATTGGCAAGTTATATTTGAGCATGGCATTCAGGAGACTTATCAAAGTTAACACAGCCTACAAATGCAACCCATTAAACAACAGGGGCAAATAGGAGTCAACTTTCATCAGCACATGATTAATGTTAGCAGTTTTATAGACATAAATACCATAAATAATGGTTATATTTATGCCGAGGCAATTAGAATAAAATGCCTTGCCAGAGACACAACAGTGAAAATGCCTTGCCAGGGACATGCCACAATGAACACAAATGGTCTAGTCTGGACAGGATTCTTGGTTCCTTCATGTTATGGTTCCAGCATGGTGTGTGTATATATATACACACACACACAGGAGTGCACATGAGCACATAAAAGACCTGGCTGCTAACTTGTCAACTGCCATCCTTGTACCTACATTTAATCTATGAGAGTTACATAAATGTTTGATGTAATTAATTTCTATGTTACATCCTTGGTTGTTTATATCTACAGGACATTGAGGAAGCTATTGTAACTTTAATTCAAGGGGCACAGTGGACTGAAGCTCTAAGACTCGTAAGTTGACACTACAGACTTCCCTCTATACCATCTAGGGCTGTCACATTTACAATATTTTAAAAATGTTTGCTTGTTTATTTTTTATAAACTAAATGATTCCATTTAAACTTGATCTTATATTGTTATAATAGACCATTTAATAGCTTATTTAGATAGCAAAGTTAAAGTAAGAATTCGTATCAGTACAACTGATTTTTAATAATAATTATATCTGTTGCTAAAGTATTCAAAGATCTTTTTTGAAATAAAAGTGAATTTATAAGTTTGTTCCATTTTGCCCATACATTTGATAGACATTGGCGACATATAATTTAAATTGAATATATGATACTATGCCAGTTTTAACTTGGTTCATCCCTAGCTAACTGCTTCATAAGCACTATACCAATGCCATAACAAGACTAAATTTCTTTTTTATCTTTAACTAATTGCTACTCAAGATATGAAATTTAGAAATCTGTTTTATGTGTTAACATGTCTATACATACCACGTGGCTACCAAAAACTTGTAAAAATGGTACTAACAGCTGCCTTGCTTGGTGCTCAGCATGAAGAGATTAGTGCTAGGACTGGTTGGCCTGGTGTCAGGATAATGTGACTAGGTGGAACATCATGCTACATGTCTGCAGCATGATGCCCCAGTGCTAGACATCACTATAAACTGCCACACTGCAGACATCCTAGCGATTTGACTGAAAAATTGTTAAAGCTATGTTAAAAATCCAAATCACACAAACACACCATGTGGCACAAGTACATTCCACATATACCAGAAGTTTAATTTAAGAAAGCTGCAGCAGTGTTACATCAGGAGACCACTCACTACCAGCAGGGGTGGTCTCAAAATGTCTTGCATATAAAAGGCATCAGAAGCTAATATGGCAAGACTGACACTCACTATATAAAGCATATCATAATTTATTTGATATGAAAGTGAATGTTAAAATTAAGAATTGAAAATGGAAACCACGTAAGAGATTAAGCTCAATGCAGAAACTTTTGAAACTTTCCCCACCTCCACTACTTTTTTTCCCCCCCAGTTCTACTTTTGTAAAATAAAACAATCACATTGCTTATTTTTGTCAGCCGTTTTGATTTTAGCAACATTTCAAACTTTATTCAATTAACAGAATACTCATTTTATTCAAGTTTACATGACAAGCATGAAAATTATGTGATTTGCACTGATAAATCTTACAGCTGTAGGTCAGCACTATGCTTATTGTAATAGATAACAAAAATATGTAGACTGCATTAGGTAAATGGAAAAACTTGGTCTGGTCCATTACATAAAGCAGCCAGTAAATATGTATCACTCATAGAGTTTTTATATACCTCCTTTTGGCTGAGTGCATTATGCTGTGACCTTGTCTGTCCATCTGTCTTTTAAATTTTCCTTTTCTTGAGCTCTACAACATGTACCTTTGTCCATCTTTTTGGACAGCTTGTATTTGGGGTATTGATTCTCAGGTCAAAAGGTGAAGGTCACTGATTAAATGAGGAAACATGGTTTCTGCACAATAACTTTAGTTCTGTGTCACAGACCAGTACCAGACTTTATGGATAGCAATCATATGGGTAAGAATAAAGCCTGTTGATTTGGGGGTCAAATGATCAAAGATTAACATCGCTATGATGGAAAGAAGAAAATGGTTTCTGCAAAAAATAATAAATAAGTTCTGGAGCACGTACATTCACCAAAAGTTCAAAGATGACTTGATGTTGGCTGTGATAGAAGCTCTTTGGTTTTGGGTCAAACAGTCAATGGTCAGAGTCATTGTGTCTCAGAATAACTTTTGTTTTAGAGTAAGTTCCTTGACCAAACTTTATGGATGGCTTGCACTCAGGGTAATAATGAAACCTGTTGAGGCTGGGGTCTAAAGGTCAGAGTTCATGGTCATGTTAAGGTTAATAAGAAATTAATGGTTCTGCATTTTAATTCCAGATTACATACCTTATATAAATAATATGCAGAGCCATCCATGCCCAACTAATTCTTACAATGAGGACTGTTAAACATGAGGTTGGTGCATAATGTGCCGTTCATGGTACTCTTTTAAACAGTATTGATATGTAAAGATGTTGTTGACCTTTGTATTAAAAGTTCCTAAATGTTATGGAATGTGTAGTGTATGTTATTATAGACTTAGAATATTCATATCTTTCAATTTGTATACATCTGCATTCTGCATCAAGAATTCTAGTGTTATGTGATCTTTGCCAATTTCAGTGGACAATAGAATTAAACTATAAAGACTAGTAAAGGGACATGACAATTATAGGTTTGTATCCTTGACATGACAATTATAGATTTGTATCCTTGACATGACAATTATAGGTTTGTGTTCTTGACATGACAATTATAGGTTTGTGTTCTTGACATGACAATTATAGGTTTGTATCCTTGACATGACAATTATAGGTTTGTGTTCTTGACATGACAATTATAGATTTGTGTCCTTGACATGATAGAGAAGTTCTTGGTAATAATTATATGCATATTTAAATTATTATCACATTTAAACAAGTGTAGGGATATTTTGATGCATTTGTACACATATCTGGGCATATGTTTGTACATGTATTTTTGTATGTACACATGTAATATCCTCAAACTCATACACAGTCTCTGCTAGATGCATGTAGCTTGGGTCATTGATCTTATGGGTGTAGATAATGCAGACTCTTTTGGAATTTTGATATCAACCCAGAGGTGGGGCTGGGGTTGGAGCATAGGGTGATTCAACATAAATTTGAGGTGACTTTGGAGTTGTGTCTCTCAAATGTCTGAAATTTGCTGTGTTGACATACAAGTGTCAACACATTTCAGACTAGGAATCCTGGTTGATGCAAGACAAGGACCCTTGGGTTATGCTTCAGGGATTTCCACTTATACCATGGACTTGGCCACTAGGCCTTAACATAGAAATTGTTGAGATCTCCACTTTATAACTATATACACTAACTGGACATGAAAAGACAAATGTATACACATGACCAGGGCTCCACCCCTACTTCCACTCTGGGCCAATACTTAGAAACTATGTTCACTTACTGGGCATGCAAAGACAAATTTATACATGTAACTGACGTTGGCCCCATAGTTCATCCATACCTTCCAACTAACTTTGCTCCTGGGTCATAGCATGGAAACTATTGAGGTCCCCAACCTATAACCATGCATGTACTTAATGGGCTTGTAAAGGCAAATGCACATACCCAACTGACGTTTGCCTCTGGAGCAGTCCTTACCCACATGGACTTATCCAAAAGACAAAACATTAGGAGTGGAGATCAAAATGGTGAAGTGAAGGAATACCTGTTTTACAAACGTGACTACTTACATAAGTCTCAGACATGTTACTAGCAAATAGGTGCATGATTATAATCTCCTTGGAGGAATTTCACTGTTGTTATTGTGACATGGGGCAATAATTTGTTCTGTGTTCACTAAGAATGGAGATTAGGCTCAAAATAAGTGTCCTCTTTCTTTTTCAGAAGGAAATCATGTATGGATTATTGGTGGAGATTCCTAAAGAATTCCATATGGGCACTTGTCTGTTGGAGGTTTCTTATAAGGCAGGTTTCCTTGTATTCTTATTTTTAACATTGTTACTATTTCAGATGTACTATCACAAAAGAACGGACTTCATTGAGTCAGACCTGAAAAGTGCATTGATTGACAGCTACAACCAGCAAGTAGAACTTCTCAGCAGCATGAAGGCTGACTTCGAGAAGTACACAGCCCGTCTTGCTGTTGTTAGGCAGGAAAAAGCAAAGGCCAGGCAGGAATTTCTTGGTAAGCAGTTCATAGCAATTTCTAATGTATGTATGGCTTATAATGTATAATGTACAATTTACAGTGGACACATGGCCATTTTCTCAAGTGTTCTTTTTCATCTCAACTATACCTCACCTAAAATCCCACTGCCCTTTACACTCAAAACAGTTTTATTCTAGGGTGGCTAGTAATGAAGGGGTTGTACCATTTTAGGTCTGTTATCAAAAACATGTTAGAAAAAGGGGGAAGGATAGAAATACTGTATCAAAATATATAGCAGTGTTTGGATGATATTTTGTTTTAGCTACAAGCTGCAGATAATGTAGATGTCATAAGGGCTTATCTTTATGTATCATTTCTAGTACTGATGCTTTAATCTGTTAAAGAATGCCAAAATAATTCAATTCCGAATTGATTGGAACCTTGGAATTGAGTTGCCCCAAGTCTGCCCAATTAACATCCATTATCGGTTGTCACTATTCCTTCTTACTGATTTTATAGGGAAAGGCTGCTTTTGCATACAGAGAAAGATTGATTGATCCTTCGATCAGGTTCTTTCATGCTTAATAACCTACCTACACGTGTACATAAATGCATGCATGTAATCATTCCACATGTATGAAACAGATAGGTGTGTTATTGTACCGGACAAGCTTGAAGTACATACGATTTCAGTCAGTCATACACTTATTCGTAACCCATTGCATAACAATGTAGTAAATTATCTATTCTAGAGGGCGGAGGAAATGTTAATGAAACTGATGCAGATTTGTTCTCCGACACAAGCAGTGCAACAGGGGAGAGCATCCAGTCTTCTCGTTACACATCTGAGAGTCAGAGGAGTTCTCTGTACTCTAACTCAACTGGGTATGTAGTTTCATAATTATTGTTCTTCTGATTCAATGTTCATCATCCATGTAAAGTAAAATCATGGATCTATTCATCTCACCTACCAGACAAAATTATTTAAATTGTATTTAAAGGTTGACCACTTTGTCTTATCTTAGACATGCTAAGATGTGTGCTTGTATAGTAGTGCCAATTTTTGTCAGGCAAGGGTTGAATGTACTTGTAAACTGGCTTAACGGTTGTAGAAAATTTCTCTTGTTTTGGCAAAAGAACAAGAAGTTGAGGGTAGAGCAGTTTGAAGAGCCTTGGATAATTGAAAGAAGCAGAGGTGCTAATTTAACATTGGGCCTTTACACATACTTGGATCATTACATCATGTCATATAAATGAAATGCCATACTGTGGCATGAAACCTAGTAACTTCACATACCACCTTATGTACTTATAAGTCATGTCCAACTGCAAGCAGCATAGATCCTGATCTGCCATTGCATAATGTGCCAGTAAATCATACTCTCTGCTGTTTGTTCTGATTACTCCCTGCAAAACTACATAGACCCAGATCTGCCAATGCATTATGTAACAACAGATCTGGGTCTGTGCAATTTTAAAGTTGGACTTGATGTATAAGTGAGTATACATATAGTAGCAAATGTCAGTGTGTAATGCAAAGTCTTTGCAATTCTGCAGTAAGTAGAATTGCAACTTTGGTCTTAAGAAATGAAATTATTCAAACATATTTCATCATAAAATATGCTACAGTGTAAGCAGTTCATGGTAGAAACAAGGGCTCAGCCTTTTTCACAAATAACGTTCATGTAGGGTTGTCAGAAATCATTGTATTGTGCCTTGCAGGAGATCTTCCAGAAATCGACGGAAAGCAGAGCACAAGAAGTGGAAACTCAAAGAGGGTAGTCCGTATGAAGACTTTGCTCTGATCTCTGCCACAGCCAAGATTATACACTATGTTGATAGCCTTAGAGGTATGCATTATTGTCAGATCTGCCCAAGTGAAGTTTGTCTTAATGGATCCCTATATTAAGAATACTGACTACAAAGGACACTATAAGATCCTCTATGAACATGTTTTCATTACTATTGTCTATATTATAGCCTACAAAGGCTACATTGCTTCATTCAAGTTTTTTTTTTTTTTTAATGGCATAACGGGCAAGCTGCTTTTAATGAAACAGTGCTCCTTTATTATAGGACTTTTCATGGGAGCCTAATAGCATTATAATAAAGGTGCACCCAGGAGCAATCAAGGAGTGACCCTAGTTATGTGGGGAAGCCTTATAATTAGGGAATTAATTTTTAATGAGGTTGTGTCATAATAGTATATTAAAACACAACATTACGGTGTTTCATGATTTGAAATAACAGTATGATTAGTTCTCATTAACCAGGTATTAAAATTAATGAAATAAAAATTGAGTAGCAGTGATGAAATAATTCAAACTCAATCCATGACCTTACCTGCTTTGTAATGTCAGTGCTATAATGAAGTCTTTATAATAAGGAACAAATTTAGTTTTTAAAAATTAATTTAAAATTGTAATGTTTAGGTAACAAGAACATATTTTGCATGGGTGTAAATTTTTGTAGTTTTACGAAAAAGAGCATTTTTGTTAAAAGTATTATTGTTTCCATAGTAGAATTTTAGTTTTTGAGGGTCTTTAAATTCATGGTTATAACAATCATGAAATCCACTGAAATTGATTTTCCATAAAAATTGGTACTCCATAGAAATTGGTATCCCATGAAAATAGGTACCTGCAGAAATTGGCACCCTATGAAAAGTAGTAAATTCATACGACTAAAAGCTGATTTTCCAAAGTGAAATCATGTATGTGTTATTGAGGAATTTAGGACTTAATCACAAGCAAAATCTTTGTTGTCTGAAGTGATGTTGATGTGATATTAGTTACAATAATACAGCATTTTGTAATACCAGGTTTGTATTTTACCCATTCCAACATGAATTAATTTTTAAGAAGGACCATCCCCAGAATTAGTTTGTTTTTGAAACATTGATGGTTGGAAAGGATTTATAAAGTTCTGCATTGATCTCTTTGGGGTTATTCTTTTTACACATGTGACTAGACCTTTTCTCATCAATTTTGCACATCTGGCTGCAGTTTGCATTAGACAGGTTCAAGTAGTTGGGAGATATTCTAATGTTTTAAAATGGTTCGCATACCTCAAATCAGCTGGAACTAACCTACTTGTATAAGAACAATTAGTAGTGGTGTTTTTAACTATGGACTTGTGTTTCCACTACTTCAGAGATTACAGTAACTCTCAGCATTAGATTTTATAAAGTATAACCAGTTGGACTTGTGCAATGAAACTTAAGTGGTTTGATTTAATCTCATCTTTACCAATGATAGTTATTATGTTCTCTTCTACAGCTGAGATCAGTTCCTTGCTCAGAGCCATGGTCCAATTTCACTATGATGAGAAAGCTGCCACACTGCAGGTCCAGTATGAGAGGTTTCTATCTCTTATAGAGAAATCTATCCCTGAGATATGGCCAGATGAGACAGAAAAGACAAATCTGAACACAGTAAGCAAATCTAGTACATTTTGTTGCATAAATTATTCCATAAGAAAGAACAGACAAGTCCAATGTAATATTTCCCATTTTCTATAAACAGCTTAGGTCGGTAACACTGAGATATATGCAATCCACATCTAGAATGAACAAAAATTTAATGAAATCAATATTTTGGCACATTTTTATGTTATATCTACTTTGTATTAACATGAAAACAGGAATAGAAAATTAGCTGGATTTTGAGAAGAAAAAATTATCATCATTTAACTATTTCTGTCCATATGAATTTAATATTTTTACTAAACATGTCATAAATATTGGATGAGAAATGTTTAAGGTATGATTAATGGAATTTGAATATGTTTAATGGCAACATTCAACTAGGTATCAGACCTTCAGGTCTTATAAGCTTTCAGTGCATTTAGTGACTCACTTTCAAATATTTGCATAATTGTCATTGGCATGACATAATTAATTCATTAACTTTATGGTCTGTACAGTTTTATTGTTAATTTTATGCAGGTGCTTGGACCAGATGCCACAGCTAATGCCATTGCTAGGGCTGTCCAGCAGGGTCAAGTTGTCACTACAGAAGAACCCCTAGGTAATTGTCTCATTGCAGTATTTCACATCAGTTGAATTGATAAATGTTAGTACATTGCAGAGTATGGAAAACTTGAGCCTTCACCTTGTAATTAAAAAACTTTATAAACTAACATTTTAATTTAACAAGCTTGGGTGTCTATAATGGGTCTTATCAGTGACCATCATGTTTCATTAAGCTAAATTTGATTATTTCTGATTCATGCCAAGAGATGTTTGCGACTACCAGGATTAATTCTGAAAACCATATCATTTAGTTTTATGTATATACAGCCAAACCAGTATACAGTGGCCACCCATGGGGGAAAGCCAAAGTGGCCATTGTAAACAGGTGAGCTCGGGAGGCAGGTTTAGCTCTCAAAACTTGATTCATATTGTCAGGGATCGCACTGGGCTTTGCCAATGTCACAAATTGTGACTTGACTTATTGGTGACAGAATATACCATCTCACAATCTTTTTTGCAACAACAAATTTGGCTGTTAAAAATTGTATATACAGCTTTGGGTTTGGAGTTGAGAAATTCAAAGGCACCATGACAGGAAACCACAAACTTGGATATAAAATTGCACTGGGAATCTGTTGTTACATAAACAAATCTTTTGTTCATATTGACAAACCACCCTAACATGGCATTATTATATTATAATCTGCTTATGTTGATGTCTGTGCTGTAATATAACCAAAATAGTCATGCTATCTGACTAGCTACAATTGACCACCTCAGAAATTGGTAACGGGAATCACAGGCACTTGATTGGTGGTGGTGGTGGGGGTGAACTAATGTGTGTACTCACCAACTAAAAGTTAATTGGTGAGTGTACACATTAGTTTCCCCCTGAATCAAGTGATGGTAATAACTATAATCTACCAGGCAATGGCATTTTTTTTTTCTTTTTGAAAAACATACCAGAAAAAAATAGTTTTTCTGAAACTTCGAAGAAAACTGATTACCTTTGAAGCATTGATCATTTCAGGATTCTGTCTTCAAGGTCATAGGTCAATATTTTACATTTTCCAACACACTTTATCTTGCACGATAATCTTAAAGATGTTTGAGGGGATGAAAGTTTATATACTTATATATCATCACTAGGTGTGTCACATACTACATTGGGGAACGCATCTTGAAAGGTCAAGGTCTTGTCTCAGTATTTTTTGTTTTTCCCTTCCACTATACAACACCAAAGCCACTTGAGATTAAGTTATGAAACTTGGTATGCTTTTGTACACCATCACTAGGTGTGTCACATACTATGTTGGGGAACCTATCTTGAAAGGTCAAGGTCTTGTCTCAGTACTTTTTGTTTTTCCCTTCCACTATACAACACCAAAGCCACTTGAGATTAAGTGGTGAAACTTGCTTTGCTTGCACACCATCACTAGAAGATGTGTCTTGTGCTATATTGAGGAGCCTGCCTTCAAGGTCATGACTCAGCATCTTTTTTTATTTCAATATATTTTCTATTCCACTCTAGTACTTTAAAAGAATTGGAGGTCAAGGGATGAGACTTGGTATACTTGTTCTGCATACTATGCTCTCTTCATTGTGTTTATTGCAAATGCACTCAGCTTTACTATACACCAGTCCTAGTTGCACAAATATATAACTAGAGTGGACCTATAGTCACAGCCAAAATGCAGAATACCATCCTCTTTTGACTTGGACCTAGATTACAGGACATCACATAGGGGTGGAAGGAGGGAATCTCTGCAGTGGCAGCAGATATATATTACAGAATTAAAATTAGCTTTAACCCCCCCCAAAAAAAAAACAACAAACAAACTACATTTTAATAGCAGCAATACAAAACCTGCTACACAGTTGCATTGCTAAATTTAGGAGTTAGGAGGTAAGCAGATGGCTTCCAAAAGTATGGCAGAGAAAACGACTGTCAGTTCAGTTTTGCTTGTCACTCCTGCCGGGGTATAGGCTGCCAATAAAGGATTGCCAGAGACTTCTGTCCTGTGCCATCCCCTTGAGCTGACTCCAGGTGTGACCCAGCTAAGTGATGTCTGCCTGAAGGTCACGTTGCCGGGTGTTTCTTGGTTGACCCCTTCTCGGCTTGCCTTGAGGGTTCCACCTCAATGCCTGTCTGGTAATGTTGGTTGGTGGCTTACGTAGGGTGTGTCCTATCCAACCCCACCTTCTCTTCATCTCGTCCTCTACCGGAAGCAGAGAGGTTCTCTGCCACAGGTTGGCATTGCTGATGGTGTCTTGCCAGCGGATCTGGAGAATTCTTCTTAGGCAGCTGTTAATGAAGGTCTGAATTCTCTTTACGGTTGACTTGGTGGTTCTCCAGGTCTCTGTTCCATACAGTAGGACTGACTACACGTTGGAGTTGAACAGTCTGGTCTTGGTAGTCAAGGAAATTTCTTTGGAACTCCAGATGTTCTTGAGCTGTATGAAAGCTGCTCTCACCTTTCCGATCCTTGCCTTGACGTGTGTCTGTGCCACCCAACTGGTTGATAATGATGCCCAAGTAAGTGAAGGACTCCACCTCTTCCAGGGGACTTCCCTGCAGTGTGACTAGGTTGTTACTGACATAACTGATCTTGAGGTTCATGGTCTTGTCTTTGTGGATGTTGAGACCAACCTGTGCTGATGTGGCTGCCAGTATGTCGGTCTTGTCCTGCATTTGCTACTGACTGGGGGACAAGAGTGCTGGGTCATCGACAAAGTCCAGGTCCTCAAGTTGACTCCACAATGTCCACTGGATCCCATTTCTCTGCTCATTGGTGGATGTCTTCATAATCCAGTCGATGGCGAGAAGGAAGAGAAATGGCAACAGCAAGCAACCTTGTCTCACGCCAGTCCGCACTAGAAAGCTGTCTGTGTGCTGTCCTGCATGGATGACTCTTCAGAACATTCCGTTGTGTTCTTGATCAGGTTCACCAGCTTGGTTGGGATGCCGTAGTGGTGAAGAAGTTTCCAGAGTGTCTCTCGGTCCACGCTGTCGAATGCCTTCTCATAATCAACAAAGTTGATGTAGAGTGAAGAATTTGACTCCAATGATTGCTCAACTATGATGTGAAGAGTAGCTATTTGGTCTGTACACTATCTGTTCTGCTGGAAGTCCGCTTGCTCATCTCGTAACTGTGGGTCTACAGCCTCCTTCATCCTCTCCAAGAGGACCCGGTTGAAGACTTTCCCAGGTACTGAGAGGAGTGTGATTCCTCTGTAGTTGGAGCAATTGCTGAGGTTGCCTTTCTTGGGGATCTTGATGAAGTATCCCTCCTTCCAGTCAGTTGGTATTGCTTCTTCCTCCCAGATCTTCTCAATGAGGGGTTTAGCATTTCCACTGAAGCCTCTTGTTCTGCTCTGAGGGCTTCTGCTGGGATGTCATCAGGTTCCGCTGCCTTGCTGTTCTTCAGCTGGGTGAAGGCTTTCCTGATCTCATCTCTGGAGAGGTTGTCAGCTTATGAGGAGATCTGCATTGGCTGGATGGATTTCTGGGGGATTTAGGGGTGCTGGCTTGTTCAACAGTTCTTCAAAATGGTCTGCCCATCTATTCATTTGGTGTTCTGTACTTGCTATGGTCTTTCCCTGCTTGTCCTTTACAGGTCTCTCTGTTTTGCTTTACTTGCCGGACAGCTTCTTGGTGAAGTTGTACAGCTTCTTCATGTTTCCACTTCCAGCCACTTCTTCTGCCTCTGCTGCCAGTCCTTCAACGTAGTTTCTCTTGTCTATCTTGATGCTTCTTTTCACTTCTCTGTGGGCATCAGTGTACTCTTTTTGTACCTTTACTTTTGTAGCTTTTGTCCTACTGCTATTTACTGCTGCTTTCTCTGTTTCCGCTCCTGGATTTTGCACAATGTTTTGGCTGAAATCCATTCTTTCTGCTGGTGCTTCATGGGGCCTAGTACTTCTTGGCATGATGATTTTACTGCCTCCTTAACTTTCTGCCATCTGTTGTTCACATTGTCTTCCTATCTTCAAAAAGCTCTTGTAGCACTTGGTACTTGTTGTTAAGCGTCAGTCTGTATACTTATTTAGTTTTTGCATCTTTCAGCAGGCTGATATTATACTTTGTTTTCATCTCTTTTGTGCCCATCCTGTTCTTCTTCAGTTTAAACTTCAGCCTTGCGACAACTAAGTGGTGGTCAGATGCCACATCTACTCCCATCTTCAACCTCACATCTTGCATGGATCTTCTGAACTTCTTGGCTATGCAGATGTGGTCAATCTGATTTTCTGTCACATGGTCTGGTGATATCCATGTGTTCTTGTGGATTCTCTTGTAGGGAAAGATGGTACCCCCGATGACCAGGTTGTTCATTGCACAAAAGTCTGTCAATCTCTCTCCATTCTCATTCATCTCCCCCAGGCCGTGAATCCCCATAGCTTGTTTGTACCGTGTTGTCTGACCCAGTTTTGGCATGGAAATCACCCATGAGGATGGTGATGTCTTTGTCTGGGAAGTTCTCTACTGTGTTCTGTTGTCTGCTGTAAAACTGGTCCTTCTCTTTTTCTTTGCAGTCATTTGTTGGAACGTAGCACTGTATGACGTTCATCTTTACTTTCTCCTTCTTGGTCCTAAACGTTGCTGTGAGGATTCTGGGCCAATGTGGTTCCCATCCTATCAGTGCATTATATGCTTGCTTCTACATCATGAGACCCACCCCCTGTGTATGAGGCGCATCATCTTCCTCATGTCCTGAATACAGTAGCATCTCTCCCGTCATCAGTCTTCTTTATTCAGATTGAGTCCATCTTGTCTCACTAATGCCCAGTAGAGATAGGTTGTAGTTCCTCATCTCTGCTGCTACCTGTGCTGTTTTTCCTCCCTCATACACTGTCCTCACGTTCCATGTTGTGATGTTAATTCTCCTGTTTGATAGAAGGGTCGTCTGCTTTATGGCTTCTGTGGGGTCGCGGCTTTCACCACACAGCATCGCAAGTCTTCTGGAAGAAGACCCTTCCTCCCTAATTGTAGCAGTTTTTGCTATTGTAGACTGGTATAAGGTTGGGTCCAATGAAAAAATGCCTTTGCTCTGATGCATCAAAAATCAAAGGTAAAACGAGATGGTTATGGGAGACTGCAAGGAGGTGGCTGTGATAACATCATCCAAAGAGATTTTATTCTAATAAGCCCAAGAAATATCGATGGCACTGTCTTCATGGGCTTCAATTCTCATAAAAAGAAAGCTACTGGAATAGTGGCAGCCACAGTAGGAGAGGAACTCCTGAGAGGTAGGAGTGATGATTCTGATGCCTCCTTGTTTTTTTTGAGGAAGCCAAATATAACTTTAAAGTCCAAACTGAGCAAAAGAGCCTATCTTGATCATACCCTGTACAGATATGACCGAGATTGGGCATCCCATTTGTCAAAATACTGGAATGTGCGATTCCCTAATGACCTCAAATAGGCTGCAACTACCTCGCCATCACCATGATAAAGCCTCTGGGGGTGGAGGCAAAGTGGAACAGAAGAGCTTGTAATTGAAATATATCCTCCTGAAGACAAAATCAACAGTATTTTCCGGGGGTTTGGTGGGGGAGATTGGGATTTGAGGGTACACATCTAATAGATTGATGGAGACCACCCAAATGCAAGATTTTACAGTGATCCCAACTTGGGCATTAGTTGCCATCCTGAAGTGTTCTTTCCAAAGAAATATGTTTAAGGTGGCAAGACTGATTTTGAGCAAAATGTTTCTGTTTGTTTTTACACCAGAAAGATCTGGGAAATGAAAAGCTGGTCTTTCTCCACTCTCTCAACTGTATCCTTTGTACAAAGGTGTGTGCCTCTTCAATTAATTGAGCCAGTTTAAAGATGGGGTCTGTAATAAGGGAAGGCTGTTTCTGGAAATGAAGCAGGTACCCATCCTATAGGATCCACATATTATCAGTGATACTTGATCAAACCACTGAAAAAAGGGCTTGATGAGCAGTTACCAAATGTTGTGAGATGGAAGACAATGCAGGAGAGGGTGCAGCACCCTAGGGCTGGCCCTTGGGGAAGGGAGATGTCCAAAGACTTTTTACCTTGGCTTCTTCCAACACCTAGCCTAGTGAGATTCTGAATGAGTGGCAGGTGGAAGCATTTGAACTGAGGTTTCAGCTGCTTAAGAGGCTGGGTGAAGTTCAGCATGGGTGCACATCTTGGCATGTTTTGAAGGGTCCAGGGCTGCTTCCAGGGACTTGTGTTGATGGTACCTGAAAATTTTAACTACAAACTCATGGAAGCACTTAAGACAATCACTGAAGGAGGCCACCAGAAAGAGATTGACATGTGAGGCAAGCATCTCAAGAGTGTGAGCCTTAAGCTCCAAAACCTTTTAAAGTTTTAACCAGGTGAACAAAGACCCCAGCTGATATCCCCACTTTTGATGCCCTAGAGTTTGGGGGGTGAACTCCTGGTCCCAGGAAAACTTCTGTGTAAGCTCTTGGACCGTTGCAGACTTGTTCAATCAAGATAACTTACAGGAAAAGGCAGTTCACTAGTCTGTCACTGGGACACTGACCCTGAAAGGGTGCTACTCATCTTGAAGCAGATTTGACTTGCTCTCCAATGTTTTCCCTTCTATGGGAGGGTCCTGGGATCAATGATTTACAGGCACTGATGGCATCATAATAAGCATCAGGAATCCTTGGGCCTTAGAAGATTTTTGAGTCACAGGGGCTGTGGCAAGTTCCTGCCCGACAAGGATAGTACTTCCCAACATGGGAAGGGGTCATCCAATGAAGGAAGAGGGGGTCCTTCTTCCTCTCTGGATGTGCAGGAAGGTTTTGTAAAACCCCATTACTTGGACAGACCAGAGACAACAAACTGACATCCCTCAGTCTGTATACACACAGTGCATGCTAAGCAGGTGGGGTGAATGTCCAACAGGGCCATCCTGTGCACAAACTTGCACACACCTTGCAAACTTGTACACACCTTGCAACATAATAAGTTCTGAAAGAGACAAGTTCACACAGAACAAAAAATCCAGAACCAAAATGGTCGGCAGTACTTACCCTAGCATCAAAACTATGAAAGGGGATAAAGTTTAGTGAAGCACTGCTTGCTAAACAGTCAGGAGACAAACACTCATTCAATACAAAAAGATAATATAAAATGCCAAAAAGATGTTCTAGAAAGGAAGTCAAATTTCAACAAGTGATAAAGCACACCACTACAGTGTATGTCATCCAAGAAAAACAGTGGTATTCCATAAAATGGCTACAATGAGTCAGACAGACTGGGTTCATGCTATCAGTTCTGGCTGTTGGAATAATTAGCTTGGACTCAATGAAGAGAGTCCCAGAAAAGGAAAGCAATACAGTAGTAGGATGTAATGTATTACTGATATTAAATTTGGTATGCTTAGACATAATCACAAGAAGGTGTGTTGCATGTCATATTGGGAATCCCATCTTCATTGTTAAGGTCATGGTTCAGCAAGAATGTTGTCCACCATATTTACCCTTCAGCTCTTCAAATTTTAAACCTTTTGAGAATAAAGGATGAAACTAGGTGTCATGTACTGGTCTGTAACTTCAAAGTTGTTATGAGATGAAGGGATGAAATTTGATATATTTATATGGTGTGACCACATGGGGGGGTGGTTTTCTGTCTTCCAGATCAAGGTCACAGCTCAGTATTTTACATTTTCATCACACTTTCTAATCTCAAGTTTTCAAGCTTTTTGATATTCAGGCTCGAAACTGACATAACTGTACATCATAATAGATGGTGTGTCTAATAACACCTTAAGGGGCTGGGGGTGGGGAGGTGCTATCTTCAGGGTCAAGGTTGTAGCTTAATATTGTTCGTTTCCATCACACCGTCACTTCTGCTATGTAACTTCAAAAACATTTTGAGATTAAGGGAAGAAACTTTTGTATACATGTACATCATCACAATAAGGTGTGTTGCATACCACATTGGAAGTCTTACTTTCCAGGTAAAGGTCACAACTCAGCATTTATTTTTCCCATCACACCATTTTTATTTTATAGCTTTAGCTGCTTGAGATCAAGTGATGCAAGGTAGTATAGTAATATGTCTTCATGAACAGGTGTGTTGTTTACCACATTTACCTTATCTTCAAGGTCAATGTCATGGTGTTTAAGTTTCATATTGCACTTTCCTTTCCACTCTGTAATTCTGTAGACATTTGAGATAAACTATTTATCATTATTACAAGGTTTCACATACCACTCTGAGGGTCCTATCTTCAAGGTCAAGGTCCCAGGTCAGTGGTCAGGTTTTGGTTATATTTACCCTTCTGCTTTCTATTTTACAGCTGTTTAACATAAATGGATGAAGCTAGGTTTATATATATATATATATATATATATATATATATATAGGTTCTCGAAGATTTACAATGCATATCTGAGGTTTATCCTCAAGGTCAAGGTCATAATTTTAAGTGCTTTTTCTGCTTTTATGTCTTCTTAGGTATCTCATGTATCAGTCAATGGTTTATCTCCAAGGTCAAGGTCACTTACATTTTTTTCCCTCTATCTTCTGTACTTTTCATCTAATGCTTTTAGAGATCTGGTACAGCTGGTGTTACTTTCGACATCCCCCACTTTATTTTACAACTCTCTCTTAAAAGTCATGCTCAGAGTTCATCATTGTCACCTTTATGTTCTCATTATATTTTACCAAGAACATAAATTCGCTGAATATGCTTGCTTGTATTATCTTTTAGTTTGGAGCTATGGTACCTTGGTTGCTACAGCATCAGATAGGTTTGATACCCACCCAGGAAAGTCTGGGTCAGCTGCCATGGGAAACGGACTTAACTTCCATTTCTTTTGCATGATATTGCCCAGTAATCTGCTTAAAGTGCAATTAAAGCACAACCAATTATTAATTTAGCCACAGTTAAACTTGGAGGCAATGATTTTGTATTCAGCTTTGTTTGTCTGGTTAATTGTAAATTATCAATTTTGTATTTAAATTTTAGCTACCAATATGGATAATCTGCACGTCACTGTATTTATTTAGCTCTTTCTATATCATGACAGATGAAAGTGTCAGCGGATATTTGGGTATTCACCCATTGATAATAACCTGGGTAATAAAATGTGCCATCAGGTATCCGTTTAGTTCATGCAAAAAAAAATGTTTCTGAGTTCAGATCAAAGTGATGAGGAGTACAGTTCAAGGCTCGACTATTGGCTGCTGCACATCTATCCTTCATTTACTGATCTTGTATTTTCAGCGTGTGTGACCATTTGTCCATGTACATTGAATAGTTTCCTTATCTTCTACTGATAGTAAATGCATGACACATTTCCAAGAAAACACATGGGTTTCTTGAATTTGAAACCATGTATCACAGATTCATTATATTTTGATACATATTTAAGTAGTATACCAGTCTGTATTGAAAAAAAAAATGGTGCCAAATATTAAGTGAAATGGGCTTCAACAATGTGACTAGTGGATGTTATATGACTGAAAAATGTTAGAAGAGATGGTTTTTGTTCACCCGAAGAACATGTTGCATCGGGAAAAGGACAAATCAATAGCGCTTTACAAATCTGAAAGAGAACTTTGACAGTGATGTAATTCAGAATTTGTGGATTTTACGGCCATTCAGTGAAAGTTAGACATATACACTAGTTAAAGTGAGTGTTGCGTATAAACAATTTTTATCATTTTGTTTTGTGTGTTATTCTTGTACTAATCCACATGGATTTAGCTAATTTGTGACAAAATTTTAACTAAAGATCCAGCGAAGTAGCAAAAATAAATGTATGTTTTTCATAGTTTTCTGTAATTATGGCATGTAATATATAGATTGGTCTTGTTATGCTGAGATTACACTCTTTTGATACTTACATTAGTAATAATTCTGCTTATAACTTGCTAGAGTTGACATGTATGACCCAACAACAAAGCAGTTCAGCGTACATTTTCCCTTTGATTGAGTACCCAGGTAATGATCATTAGGATCAATGGGTACCTGGTTTTCCCAAAATACTGAGCTTTAACGATAGCAAAATTCAGTTTGCAAAGAAGCCAGAGAAACAGATTTTGAACCGTTTAGCATTCATCACATTACAACAATTTTCTGGTATGCAATCAGTAAGGCCAGCATTTCTACACTGTTAGCACAGAGACAATTTGACTCCACTGAATGGCTTTCACATAAATTTTCAGCACGGTGGACAAATGCTCACATATGGGCACAACATGTACAACGTACTTTTTTTTGTTAGTGCTAACTGCACTTGTCCAAGACCAAGTCATTAGCTGTAATGGGTTGAGAGCAAGATAAAAAAAACCCAACCAAGTTTGAATTGAATTTTATCAAACCAGTTTGTGGATATATTTGAAGAATACCTTGAATGATGCCAGTTTCATTATTTGGGCATAAAGAACATAATAATTATGGATAAAACTTAGCATGTGGGTATACGGACACTATTTGAGAGGAGTTCAATGGTATCTATAATGATGAAGAGTTTTGTACTGCACTTATGAATACATTTAGACCTTGAAATATTTTTGTTACCAAATTTGGTATGTTGAATTTGTCTATAATATCTGAGATGGTTGCAATGCTTGGCAACAGAAAAGAATAAAAGGAGGGCAAAGATGGACCTGTTGTGGATTGCTTTTTTTCCAACTGACCACATGACATGTTCTTTTACCAGTGAAGCAACATTTGTATGCACTGCTTTCTGCAATTTACCTTTCTTAACTGCTAGCTTTTCTAGACACAACCTGATGCTAAGCCTTATTGAATGCAGCACTGGTTACATTGCATGTACAGTAAAACTTCTGTAACCCAATGTACAAATTCTTTTGAGTGTTCGGTCATGAGAGTTCTTAAGTCATGGACACAAACAGAAGGCTTTATGCGGGGTGCTGAATACTTCATTTGATTTATGCCAGGTACAGAGATTCTGTTTTACAATGAACCCCATGAAACCCAGTGAGATTAGGTCATCATTATAAACAATTTCTGACATGAATAGGGAAAAATGAAATCAATTATATCATGTTTTGGAGGTAAAAATAGTACTTTTTCTAAACTTGACTAAATCCATGTTGAATATAAAAGGCTTCCAGTGCAAGTAAGTAATATTTTATGTTATCTATGTTTCAAAGTATACCCTGAAGTAATTTCAGTAACTTTAAGTTATTCTCCTCCTTAAATTATGATTATTAAAACAAAATCCTATACAGCAATATGCAACTTTTGTGCTTTTGTTTTTTTTGTAGTTATATGTAATTTACTGAAGTATAGAATACAAAAAGATATCTTTTTATTTCAGATCCTGTGATACGGGTACCACCATCTCTGAACAAAGATCACAAGTGGAAACTACATGCATTGGAACCAGCAGATGTATAAAACAAAAACTCTGTTCACCCATATATTACGTTCATCAATAAATTTCAAGTCATAATTCATCTGTTTCTTCATACTGATAATTTGTGCAGGTGCTAGGTGTCGGAATCCTTTAGCTATCCCCTTTTTTTCACTCATATCCATTATTGCATGCTTGACTTTGGTGTAAGAGCCTTGATTTAGGATGCAGTTCTAGTTCTTACAGTGAGATTTAGAATGGAGTTGTAGCGCTTAAAAGGATATTTTTATTGTTGTTTGTTGTTGATTTTTGGTTTTAATGCAGTGAGATTTAGGAAGCAGTGATAGTGCTTGCATTGAGATTGAAAGCACTCACCTGAATAAAACAAATGGACTAATTGGACCATCTATTTCCTGATGGGAACAGGCTGACAAGGGGCCACCGAGTGGCCGAGTGGTCTAAAGTGCTCACCGTTACGGATCACTGCCATCTCACCTCTGTCTGCGTGGGTTTGAGTCTTGGGCTCGACCAATGTGGGTAAGTGAGAAAGCTTGCCAGTAGCTTCTCATGGGTCGGTGGTTCTTTCCAGGGTTTTCCCAGGTTCTTCCTCCACCATTTATACTGGCCACCATGTATAGCCTATCTTGTGCTCAAAAATGGCATTAAACCCTATAACAAGAACAACAACAGGCTGACAAGTGACAGGTAAAACATGCCTGGATTTTACTTTTAAATGCTGTGGATGTAATGCAACAAGCAATTATTGCAAGATATTACCAGCGTCTCAAAAAATCATGGTGTGTATGACTTTAATTACTTCACTTCTGCTGAAAGAATAATCTTAAAGGCAATGACTGGTCTTTTAGGTGAAGTGGGAATTGGTCTATCCAGATGCAGATCAATTACTGTGATGGACAGGTGAGCAACAATAATCTTTACATATGATCATCAGTTCAGGAACTGAACACAAAACCTGGGTTTTCGAAGCAAGTAGTCTAACCATTAGATTCTTAAAACCTCAAAATGTAAATTTGACCTAAACTTGGGTCTGGTTTTGTGAAATTGAAAAGGAAAATGCACTGGTCATAACTTCAGTAGCCTTGATTGAAATCTGTCTCATTCTTGTATATGTGTGATGCAGTATGCCCATGTGAGAAAGTCATGTAGGCTATGATAATACGAGTTCACATGTTTACAATATAGATGTTATCATTATGCTTTGTCATAAATGTCTGTAATGTTTTATCATCTGTGAATAGTGAATTGTTTTTGTTTACAAAAAACTTATCTTTTCATGCTTTATCCAGTCATACAATTTTGTTTAGAAAAAACATCAGGACTTGCCTTAATCTTTGTCTACATTCTCTTCAAATGAAGACAGATAATATGCAAAAGCTTAGATAGGGAAATCCTACCCTTGGGGTCAGAATTTGTGGTTATTAACTCAGCAAAACCTTATTTTTCTTAAACAGTTCTGAATCTTGGGTGGGATTTTTCTATTCCAAACTGATGCATATAATGGATTCTATTTTGGACCCTTGGGCAAGATTTCTTCTTTAAATACATCATCCAATCATAATACCTTAGGAGAACTACTACTAACTTGCACATCCAACCTTCCCTGATACTACTTTTAGGTAAAGGGAGCTAATAGATGTCTGCCGACCTATGTAGGAGTTGGGCAGAATGATCTCCCCTTACATATAAGGCATGGCACATCAAAACCTGTGAACCTGTCAGTTACTACTTCTTCTGGTGCGAAACAGCATGCACTCTTAAGAAAGACCTTGCAAGCCAGTTTCAACTTGGAAGATACCATTCACAGTTTGAGGAGTCCTTTCACCTCAAAGAAAAGTATATCCATCTCTATTTCCAACTTTTTGCTCTTCCTTACATCGACAAAGTTCTGCCTTTTAAATTTGCTAAAACTTTGTCGCCTCTGCAAATTTTTGAGCACTTCGTCATTTGCACAGGTTGCCTATACATCTTCACAGGATATGTTTGGGCTACAATATTTTTTTTGCATGCAAGTCTTTATGCCATTTAGAACACCATTACATCTGTAAAATTCCGTCGTTGTTGATACTTACAGGTGAGTGTTCTTGACCAAGGCATTCCTAGCACCCTGGTGCCATGCTTCCATGACTTTACTTGCTGTTCTTTAGCCTTCCTGCATGTAGTATTATAATTATCTCTGGACACTGCATTTATTAGCTCATCTGCTATCACTAAATTTCCAGGTAAACATCATATGGTATAGCTCTGCACCACACCCCGTGTTCGAAGCCAGGTGCACTGAGCTGACCTATACAGGATATTTTTGGGCCTTCCTACTGGTGGTATTGTAAATTACATTATACCTGGACACTGCTCCTTTATTAGTTTGTCTGCTATCACTAATTTATTTACCTAGGCATTCTTAGTGTCCGGACACCATGCTTCAATGATTGTACCTTCCCAACCATCCTTGACCTTTCCGACAGGTAGTATTGGTGTTAATCGCTTTTTTCCATGTAATCATCATTTGGTTTACCTCTGTGCCCTCTTAGTATCGAAACAAGACAGGTGGAAGTATACAGCCTTATAATTTATTGCGTTTATTGACAGTACTGTAATTATATTTACCTATACACTTAGATCTTATGACAAAGAAGGATGAACTCAACTTCAAATTGCTTCTGTAGTCTGGGAGGGTTACAGACATTCTCAACTGTCTTCACCATGAATTACAGGGTCCAGGCATTAACTAACTTTTCTTCTCACAAAAATAACTGACATCTAACTTCCATTGCTAGTTCTATGTTGCCATACACCAGTCTTTCATCTGGAAACTCCAACAAACATAACATCGTCACTTTAGGTATGACAAAGCCATGCTCCTTTCATATGAACCTGATGGCCTTTGATGACACTCAGCAGTTAGTAAACAATATTGCAGCCATGGGTTGTCTGTTGGACTTCATCTCTATGGCTATCTTCCAACAGGCAAAACATAGCTTATTTCCTCCCACTCTGAATACCACTGGGCATGCATTGGAATCAGTCTCAAGAATGGCCTGAGTACTAAACAGAGCCACCCAACACACTCTGGCCAATGCTGTAATGCAGCTACTAATTTACAACTGGTGAAACTCGACTCAGTGCTCTCAACCTCCACTTTCCTGAAGAACCACCATAAGGCCAAGCTGTGAGCACAGCCTTTATTCTCGAACCTTGTTTAATGTCCAGATTGAAGAAGTCCACACACAAGAGCCATGAAGGAGACCAATTTCCCTCCCCCACAGCCACAGTATTGACACGGGGATATTACGGGGAATCAAAAAAGGGACCAAAGAGCTACATATAGGACACAAACCTCTGGAAAGCCGTCCTATTGAAGATCCACCCAGCGAAAGCCAGCCCTTGCAAGCCAAAGCTGATAAAACAATAAGAGGGTCCTATCGTTCATTCCGTTTCTCCTCCTGAAAGCCTCCTCTCTCAAAAAATGACATCATCGCTCTTCCCTCTCCACACATCCTGGTTAGAGGAAGGCTCCAATTCTTTGCTGCCAAATGGGAAAAGATTTGCCATAATGATGCATGGGCTCGACAAGTGGTTTCCAAGGGACTCTGCATCACTTTCCACACTATTCCTCCTCTGTCCAGAAGCTGTCTCACATACCTTAGAGAACCGGAGATGGTATCTCCGGGGTAAGGGGATGTACCCTCCTCCTCTTACCTGTTCTCCCAAGGTAATGATTGGGTAACATATTTAAAGAAGAAACCAATTTTCCTTGAAAAATGTTTCTTCGAGAATACTTACCCCATCATTATACACAGACACCCTCCCAGCCTCCCCCCACTTACATCCACACAGAGTATGCTTTATGCTCCAGTAGGTTTTGCACCAATCCTTACACCTAAAGGGAGATCACTCAGCCTGACTGCCACATAGGTTGGCAGAAAACTTTTAGCTCCCTTTAATGGTAGTATCTGGGAAGGCCTTGATTTGCAAGGTGTTATGTTTAGGTAAATATTCTCAAAGAACATAAATACTTGGAACAACTGATTTCACCATTCAGTACAAATGCACATGATGGAGTCTATTGGCATTGTCTGTACTAACATAAAGTTGGACATTATAGTATGGTTGATTTTTTCACTGCAAATTCTTTCTCCATCAAAAATTTTAGTCTTCTGCATTGAAGATTTTTCAGTCATGCATGTACAACATACATTAGATCTGTTTGCAGGTGAGAAACATTCTGTAGAATTCTTGTTTATGAAGCATGCATTTCATTAAAAGGCTACAAAGATCCAGACCAATTACCATTGTTTAATTTACATGTATTTATACATTACACTCTATTTTAGCAATTTGTATGAAGTTAAAATTGTTTTTTCTTACCAAAGTTATCAGTAATTACAAGTATACACAGGAAAATAAGCCTGAAGTTGGAAAATAATCATTTCGAGCAAAACATTTCACTCTCTATCTGGGTATTTAAAATATTATCCCAACTTCACCACACTCTTCTGCTTCAGTCATCTAATAAATGTATCGTCTACAAGTGCTTCATCTACTTGTAGATTAGATAATGCTGGCACAAAATAACAATGACTAGTTCTACAAGTACTTCATCTACTTGTCGATTAAATCATGCTGGCATAAAGTAACACTGACTGGTTATTCAAGTACTTCATCATAAAGTAACACTGAGTAGTTACACAAGTACGTCATCTTTGTGTAAATTAGACAATGCTGCTTGCATAAAATAACACTAGTTATACAAGTGCTTCATCTACTTGTAAATTAGATAATGTTGCTTGCATAAAATAACAATGACTAGACATTATTGTCTCCATCTTCAAAGAAGAAATACTGCATACTTAAGAACTTTTGGTCCCTAGTTGAAATTAAAATTTACATGAATTGGAAATGCCCGACCTCAGATTGTGAAATAGCTTTGAATAATTAAAAATTAACCCATATGAGGATCTTCTCAATTAAGGATTCTGCACATACATTGTGAGGCTCTGAGTTTAGTTACTGATTCAGAGGTCTTAATTATGTTGCACTAGGACTGGTTTAGTTCAAGCCTCATTATTATATCCTGTACAAGCAGATCAACTGGTTTGTCAACTGACACTGTTAAACCATTCTCAGTTGTGTCCATCTCCTCGAGTGTTTCTAGCTGTGACCTCAGTAATGATGCTGGCATAAAATGATCCTTTCTCAATGTTAATCTTTCAGCTAACAACTTCTCAGATCCTGTAAGATGTATGAATAATACCTGACCAATTAGATTTTCTGGTTGTACAGGTGAGGGTAATGAGACTTCAGTAGGTAAAACACCTTTCTCATATTTTTCACAGGTGGCTAATGTTGATATTGACCCAGTAATTGGACTACATTCACCTTCATCTCTTTGGACTGTTGATTTGTTAACATCAGTATTATGGATGCCTTTATTTATAGCATTATCACACTGTTCCACAGCTGTGCTACCAATTAATAATATTTTACGATATTCTTTCTTCAGGGCAGAGCAGGTGACAATTCCAGACTCCTTATTCTTAATTAAGCTGAAACAAGTAAAGCAATCAATACTAATCAGGTGAAACATGAAGAAAGAAACAATCATTTTAAAAAATGCAGAATTATAATCCAACTCATTTCTTATAGCTCAGTAAATACAATTTTGCTTAAACCACAATAGGATTAATGCCTTTTTATATGCCTGCCATAAGGTACAGCTTATGATACTGTCCATCTATGTCTGATCTCTGTGCATGTTTCTGCGCAACAATTCATGTTTTCATCATCCACTATTACCAAACATGTTCAGTAGCTTGCATTTGCAAAAAGGAAAAATTCCTATAGGTTTCAGGGTCAAAAGGTCAAGACCATGGTGACCACATAATTACTTCACATATACAAACTGTATAAATGGCTTACATTTAAGATGAGAAAGACACTTAGATTTTGGGGCCAAAAGTCAAAGTCCAAGGTCACAGTATTGTGAACAGGAAAATTTGTTTCTACACTTTAAGTATTAAGTTTATTAATTATGGGGTCATTATAAGTACTGGATATAGTAAAGTTTATCCAGGTAAATGCTTTAGTTAAAGTCACTGTTGCAAGTATGTGACCTTAAAAATTAGTGGCCACAAAATAAAGTATTTCAGGATGCAGAAAATCAAATACTGTATTTGCCAGCCAATAAAATCAATACTTTTTACCAGGAAGTCTCCTCTTCGACAGCCAAGGTTCCAATATGATAACCCTATCTAATCCTTGGCGCATCGACCAGATACTTTAGTGCTTTGTCCTACTGGATTTCATGAGTTGTCTCCCTTAGCAAGTAATTCCAACTAACCAATATCATGGAACAGTGGTGCATTGTACATTGGCCAAAAACGGTGGAGGCAACTGATTTCAAAAGGATACTTTGTATGTTTAACATCAAAAGTATGACTACATACCAGAGAGAAGCCATTACAGGTGTATTTGAGTGAAAGGAATTTATACAAACATGGACCAGCAGTGGAAAAGCTTTTTTATTATGAGTCCATTCAACTTGTGTGCTCCCTTTGCCTCAATCATGTAGTAACAGTGTTCAAATTTGAACAACTTAAATTTTGACTGGATGCGGTGGCAATGGATATCATACTTTAAACAAGAATAACTGTTTATTCCGTGGTGTCAAGTGATAATGGAATACAGAATTGCCCTTGAACACAAGATCACAATCTTAAGGTAACTGAACTATGGTCCACATCAATTTATAGTTTGGAAAATACGGTACTCTTATTAAGGCATTTTCTATTCATAAAACACATTCAGATACCCTTGCAACTGCTCAACATAAAGGTATTATAATAGATAAAATAATCCAAAAAAGAAAGAAAAAATCTGCTGTATTCCATCTCAGTTACTTTATAAATACACACACCTAGGAATATACACAGAAGGAATTGTTTATTCAGAGATATTAATTGATAATGGAGTATCGTATTGCCACTGTAGATGAGTAATTTCACAATCGTGAGGTAACTGAATAATATTTTGATTTTTTTTTAAACATAGCTTTAAAAAATTTTCAGTCATATCACTATGTCTTCAGTGTGGCAGTTTATAGTGATGTCTGACACTGGGATATCATGCCGTAGACACAGCAGGATGTCCCACCCAGTCGCATTATTCTGACACAAGGTCGACCAGTCCTAACACTAACCTCTTAATGCTGAGCACCTAGCAAGGCAACTGTTAGTACCAATTTTATAAGTCTTTGGTATGACTCAGCCAGGGTTCAAACCTGTGACCTCCTGCATCTGAGGCAGATGCTCTAGCCACTAGGCCACCGGAGTGGTCAACTGAATAATTACAATTGTCCTGAAACCTCCCTCACACATTCTCACTCTCTGTTTTAAAAAAGACTGGAAAAGGCATGTTGGCATAATTTCAATATTGCCAGCGATCTGGAATAGCATAGTGATACCTTTAATATTCATGAAACCCGAAGTTACTTGTGATAATGAGGAAGCCAAGGCACTGATCTGGCCTCATCTTATATTCTGCACTGTCTTATAATTATTAGGATAAAGAATGGAAAATTTACAAAATTTGTGAATTCAACTTATATTCTGCATCAACTTACAGGTAGGCAAATATGGTATTCATTGAAGCCTTCAGCTGAATGAGGCATTTGGAACCTGCAGACCTGCAACCTGGTTAAATCTGCAGCCTGCAGGCCTGATACCTGGTTAAACCTGCAGGCCCGATACCTGGTTAAATCTGCAGCCTACAGGCCTGATACCTGGTTAAATCTGCTTATTTACATCACTGACTGGTTTTAAAGTTACTTTTCTGGCCAAATCCCTGGAAGAAGTTGCACATTAAAGACTTAAAAACTTTAAGATAACATCTGAGTAAATTTTATCAATCCAATCACTTAAGCTCACACTTTTAAGGTTACATTTACACATGAGAGAGATATGCACTTAATGCTTGGACTTACGTTGCCATGTGATCATGAATGCTACATAACCATGGATACCTATCCTGAAAGAAAAGCAAGATGGTTAAATACTTTGATATTAGAAGGTTGTATGTATGTATGTATGTATGTATGTATGTATGTATGTATATGTCTACACACACACACACCTGATGCAAATTTTCAGGGAGACTGCATATCAAAAAGTAAACAAGTGAAGGCAATCAAGCTTCACCATAAGTAATATCAACCCTTTTGGAAGAAATGTGAAACTGTGAAAATTACATGGTTTATTTTAACAACAGTTTGCTTACATTTTACATATATGTGTGTGTATGCCTGTAGGCACAATCTGAAATAAATATTTCCATTTTTTTTCTTTCTAAATATGATTTAGATGTGAAATTGTAGTATTACAGGAATATGCATTGGAACTG
This sequence comes from Megalonaias nervosa, assembly GCA_016617855.1. Lineage (NCBI taxonomy): Eukaryota > Metazoa > Mollusca > Bivalvia > Unionida > Unionidae > Megalonaias > Megalonaias nervosa. Next base: position 64,278 of record JAECUM010008037.1, on the reverse strand, counting down.
TGACTTTCCATCTCTAAAACAAGAATCCCTCAAAGGGACTGACATTCAACTGGTCAAAAAGAATTTAAAAGAATTCCAGCTAAAATAATTTCTTACATTTAACTGCTGAGTGTTGAAACCATCTCTGATATTCTTCTGCAATAACAAGATTTTGAAATTACCTGCTATGGTGGGCATGTTGGATGTTAGATTGGCAACATTTTTATTTAGGGACAAACAACACATCAAATGAAGTCTTTTAGTGAAAACTGTTGATATGACCTTCCATTCAAGAGCAGCAAAAACAAGATCTTCAAGGTGGCTATTTGTGACATATTGGATGTGTTAGTGGCACTATCTTCAAGGTATGCAGAGCTATTCTCTGCTTGAAATGTGGTAGCTCCATCAGAATGTATGGAGAGAATGTGGAGAATTTTTTCTTCATCCTTTCCACACACTCTCCACCCCAATATGACACGTGGAGAAATAAGAAATCATGGGATCTGCACTGTAGGTTCCAAAATTTTAAACCACTTTTGAAACTTTCAAAAATTTTCAAACTTTTGATATTTATTATATTACTACTTGATAGTTTGGATGCAGGTGGTGTAAATGAGAGTCTAATATACTAATATACCTGATCAGTAAGAGGTTGTCCCTTGGACATCTTTTGTTTGTTCTCTTCAGAATGAAAACTGTCAGCATCTCTGAAACTCCATTTTAGCTGAAACAAATTATCATATTCACAAAATTATGCGGCATATAAATTTTAAAACTGGTTTGCCTACTCTTTGTTAATAGATTTGGCCATGGACACAACTGCAGTATTTTTAAGACTAATGTAAATCCAGCCATGAACAACTTTACCAGGATGGTTGAACAAGTCCAAGAACACTTCGTAAACTATACCTGATAATTTTTATGAATTCAAATGAATTTTTTTAATCACTGGGAATTGATTAAAGAAAATTCTACAGAGACATGACAGTCCAGTGTACTGGCTTTTACTTGCGATGCTGTTTACCAGTGATATCAACAACAAAACTAACTGCTTAAACCCTAATCGACCAGTATAGTACTTAACCTCAGATCTTCGTCCGTGATGTGCTAAATTATCTCTGCAACTTTTAAAAAATTTCTGAACATGTACATGATATACAATAATCAAAATGTCAATTACTGGAATGTCAACCTGGTTTCTCTCTGTACCTTACAGGCTTTTAGGTGACAGCTAAATGTGGGTCAGTGGTAATGTGAATGACATAATTCACTCAAATTAGCATTATTTAATTAGCTCTTACTTGCTGATCTCTTATTACAATTAAGTTCAGTTAGCTATTATACATGGGACAGATATATGACAAATAACTTTTGTTTCATCAAGATATTGTTTTGCACAATCTGATTAAAATCAGATCTCCAGTCCTTTATGTAGGAGATCTGATTTTAATCAGATTATTGTTTTGCATCGCCACATTTTATTTAATGACAGGATCAAATCTGTGAGTCAGTTCTTAGTAAGACTTCTGTCACTTGCAGACACTTGTTTACAGTTACCTATATTATAAACATATATCAACAAAATTTAGCGGTTTATGCATGACAGCATCGTTCACCGAAATTTGCATCACACTTCTGCTGCTTCTGAGACTACAGATTAACTGTTAAATCCTCCATCTTTAGTGAATGTATGGAATTGCAGTACTTTTTTTCCACAGGATGCACTGTGCTGAGGCAAATATACCAACCAATAATTATGGTTTCAGGGGAAAATTTCCAAACCAGCTGTAATGGGAATGATGTCACTGTTGTGCAAAATGACATCAATAACCTATTTGGGTGAGACATTATTTAGTTACTGGCTTGCCAATTTGGGCCAAGTAAATGTACTAGTGAATTCAACATCGCAGCTTTAATTAGCGTATCACACACAATCAGTTATGGTACATCTTCAGTCTTAGTAAAGTCAGTAAAGAAGACAATAATTACATTTATCATTTTTAAAAAATATCATATCCACCTCAAACAAGGAGTTTTTCCTTGATGTTAGCACTTAATTCATCCTTCTAACATGACAGGTCTTAATAACTTAAGTAATGGAACATCAATGGAGAGCATTGTAAATGCACATGATCTGTTGCATATTGTCTGATACCCTCCATGAGATATGTGATTGTTTTTTTAAGGATGTAATCACTGATTCATACTTGTGTTAATAAAAATGAATTGACCCATTTTAAAAATTAATTTTCACATTTTCTCATGTACAGAAAACAAGGATATCACTGATTATACTAAATTTTACAGCCCACCCACCCCAATGTTTTATATGTGAAAGAAATTAGATCTAAAGCACATAAAGTTCCCATAATCCATGAGCCATGTTGCACATGTTGATTTTAAAACAATGCTTAAAAGTATATATACCCAAACAATTCTTGTATTGGACTGATAACAGTTCATTTTAACAGCTGAGGAAAAATGTTAAGGTAATATGTTAATTGCAAAATTCATCAGCATTCTGACTAATAACAAGAGTACTGTAAATGGCACCAAATTTCATGTTCAGGACTCATTCATTTCTTATCAAACTTTCCATGACAATGACCTTGAACCTTTTCAACCCAGAAAATAGGTTTCTATACTAGTAGTACCCTAAATGCAAGTCATCCACAAAGTCTGATCGAGGAAGTTATTCTAGAACAGAAGTTAGTCAACAAACTCCTGGATATTTAGCAACAATGATAATGACCTTTGACCACAAAATTAATAGGCGTCTTTTCCTTATATTCAGTGCAAGCTCCTCGGAAACTTGGACAAAGGTGCAAACTCTGGAAATGAAGTTTTATATCACTGTGATCTTGACCTTTGGACCCCAAATTCAGTAGGCTTCTTCCTTACATCATGTGCAAGCCATTCACAAAGTTTGATTCAGCTCTATGGTGTTGAAGTAAAGTTACTAAGCAGAAACCATTTTTCTTCTTGTCAGTGACCTTGGCCTTTGATTTCTGATAACAGAATTGATAGGATTCTTCCCTCCCTCTAGAACAAGCTAAGCAGAATGTTTTGTAACAGCAGATGATTGAGAATGAAAGTTATTTTGCAGAAAACACTTTTTCAGTCAATGACCGTGACCTTTTACCTTTTGAATCCTAAATGCTTCTTCCTCACCCCAAGTTCAAGCCAACCACAAAACTTTGGTCCAGGTCTGTGATGCAGAACTAATATTATAGTGCAGAAACCATTTTTCTCCATTCAGTGACCTTGACCTCTGACCCTGAGAGTGAAACGGCTCCTCCTTGACCCAAGTAAAAATCTTGCAATAAGTTTGGAAACTGTAGATGGTGGATAACTTCAGTTACTACTGTGATATATATTTTTATTGTGTGTAATTTTTTTCCATGATTGTTGATTGTAATGATCTCTTATAAAAAATGTATTGCGTAGGTAATTATTGTCTATGCTTGTAAATTCTATTTTAAGATAATAAGCTATACGTAGGATGCTTACTTGGGTTTGAGTTCTATACACAGCCTTGATTATGACTTTAGAAGATTCTAGAAAGTGAATCTGTCCACATTTTGGAGCAATTTTCTGATTGGATGGTTTGATGGATTGGATATCAGATGGAGATGTATTTTTAAATTGAGTCATCGGGATGTATATAAGACGGAAGAAGTTTACAGTGATTAATTCATATTCCTATTCTTGTTTTTTTATTTTAATATTAGTCTTTTAGTTGTGTTCAGTTATAATCTGAAAGGATTTGTTTATTTATTTATTTAAATTATATACTGGCCTTACAAAGTGCTCATTGACTTTGGACTAAAATATTAGTTTGGGAATTTTGCAAATTCATTCAAAAACATTTTGGTTAATATTGTGATACATTAAGACTGTTAGCACATCGGCATATTCCAAACTATCGGTACATCAACACATTCATGACCTGGAATTCATTCAGAACATCACTGGAATTCTTTTGGAACTTTCTATACTTTGGACTTGTGATAGAACGTTTAGGACTATTTGGAATTTAATTCACAATACTGTAAGCTCCTCCTCAATATGTAGTTTATTTTGGGGGGGGGTAATACTAATTTTAATTATGTAATACTTACTTGTCACTATTGCTTAGCTATCTATTTTCATGCTGAAAATATACCGTCCATATGATGTGAATAAATCCTCCCAGAGTGGAGAAAAAGCCAGTATGACCCTTTGACCTTTTGCACACCACCCTGCTGCAGGCCATGCGCAGAAGGTAGATGTACCTATATAGGTGGCGCTCTACAGTTTCGTATTTTGCATAGGGTTAGAATTTTAAAGAAAAAGACTTCCTCCGGGTTTCCTCACTAGTTATACTGGCTATTTAAAAAAGACCTTGTATATCTTAGGTGTTGTTCAAAGAACCTTTAATTCCCTTTATTTTGGTGTATGATTGATGGGTGTAATATGGCTTATAGAGTATACAGCTTGGGCTTACTCCAGATGTGCACTTTTCAAAATGTGCTAGCTCCACTTGGTCATTTTCACTTCCTGAACTTCAGAGGTAAATTGTAAAAAAAAGAGCTGATAACATTTTTTTACATTTTATATATTTGGTAATTCATTCATTGCACTTTCAGAAGCTGGTATTGTCTAGTCTGGCAAAATTCATTTTCCCAGTATTTTAAAAGCTACTAGGGATAGTGCACTTTAGACAAATTCAGCCTGATTTTTGGAGTACAAGGGAGCAGTCATTTTAGTTAGCAGTGTGCTAAGATCATTTACAATTTCCAAAAGTACAATATCCAAAGAAATGTCAGCCACATTACATCACAGTAGCATAGAGGTATGCCAACATTCTCTCCACTGTGCATGTTTTAAATGCAAACAACTTCACCATACATACATCACTCTCTCAAAAGTACATAATAACTGGTGAGCGCCCCCATATGTATCATCTTTTCACAGCTGACAATTACGCAAAATATCAGTGCAGGGTGGGAGGAGGTCATTCGGCAATAGCAACAGGTAAGTATTGCATAATTAAAATTTGTTGTACCCCCACCACCAAACTACATTTTAATAGCAGCAATTACTTATCCTGTTGCTACTGCTTAGCTGAATCTGTCAGCAAGGTGGGTAGGCTGATGTCAAACTGATCAAAAACAGAAATTAAATGTACTCACTGTAGAGGTACAGACTATTTGTATCTGAGTAACACTCTGTGCCATAACAATGTGACCCAGAGAAAAAATGCCTGCACTCCGTTATGGGAGTTCCAAAAAGCTGCTTTTGAAATATCATCCAGAGAGGAATAATTCAAGTAGGCCCATGAGGTAGCAATGACTTGTGGGCTATAATTTTCATACGGTGAGGTCTCGTTCAGTGAGAGACTCGTATGCTAGTTTGATTGTCTTGATTGAACATGGACATGGTGAATCAGCCAGTCACTGAAATACTGGAGAATTGATGTTCCCTGTATTCGAAGGTAGGCTGCTACTACTTCCATAACCCGGGTGAAGACTCTGGGTGCGGAAGAGATTACGAATGGCAGAACCAAAAAATGAAAAACTTACTGGTCCTGGCAAAAACGAAGATATTTGCAGTGTGAAGGAATAATGGGGATGTGTAAATAGCATCCTGAAGGTCGATGGAAACTGCCCAATTGGAATGACGAAGAGTGTTCCGGATTGAGGAGGTTGTCTCCATCTTGAAGGTCTCCTCTGCCAGACACTGCTTGAGTGGGGAGAGATCGATAATAATTTGAAATTTCCTGCTTTTCTTGGTGACCAGGAAGATTTGGGAGTAGAAGATGGCAGACTGATCATTTAAAATCCTCTCGACTGCCCCTTTCTGCAAAAGGGTGTGTACCTCTTAATTCCACCAGATTGGACTGGGGAAAGAAAATGAGGGTCCTTGATAGTGGGGGTTGTTCCCGAAACTGGAGTCGATAACCCTCGTTTACAATGGAGAGGGCCCAACCATCATCTGTAATGCTTGACCAAGCCTCTGAGAAAAGGCCTTGGTGAGCACCCACTGGAACATTTGGGAAGGTGATGCACAGCAGCAGAGGGGGTAATTTTCTAGGGCTGCTTCCCCCCTCTTCCTGCCCTAGTAGGAAAGGAAGGTGGGTTACAAAACTTCACCTTGGATCTGTGCCGACATGGGTGCCATGGACCTGATGAGGGATGAGGTGGTCTAGCAAGATTTTGTGGATTGGACTGGGGTTGGGCCTGCTTGAAAAATATGGCAGACGGTCCCCGAGGACAATTTGCCTGACTTCGTTTCCTGGTTGATTGCGATGGTCATGAGTAAGTCTTGAGAAGCCACAGTAGGAATGAGGCCCCCAAAGATGGTCTCGGCTTCTACAGGAGCACCCCTTAGAAGGTCTTTACTGTGGTTAAGCAAGACCTTTGATGAGTCCAATGCAGCATCGTGGCGGATGTGCAGAAACTCTGCCAATAACGCCATGGCAACAGATAGTGCATGCTAGGATGTTTTAGCCACACCCTCCGGCACACGTAATGCAGCTGGATTCAGGGAGGCCTCTCTCAGAATACTAAAGTAAGTAGCTGAGAAAAGGTTAGCATGCACAACTATAGTTACAAGTAACTGGGTTTTTTGTTCCATGGCATCAATTGTTTTGATGGGAAGGTGTGCCCAGGATCCCGAAGAAATACAGACTTTGGCTGCATCAGTGTCAAAAGGAGGAGGTTTAAAAGGCCACTTTGGGGAATGTACCCGACAGCTTGAAGAAGAGATAAGGGGTCTCAACGTAGAGGGAGGAACATACCACCATCTACGCTGTCGAGCAATATACTGGCCTTGAAAAAACCTTCCTAATATTTCCTCAATCATAGATGAATGTGGGAGGAGAAAGAGGTCTGGTTGAGGTGGTACCCCGGAGATCTTTTCCAAACTGGAAAGGATCTTTTTGGACTGTGTGCCCGATGGTTTGGGGCACAAGTCACAGGGTAACAAATGGTAAACCTCGTTCACTGCCTTATCAAAGGACCAGACCTTTTCTTCTTCCTCATCCACCCAAGATGAGGGAGTAGGTCTGACAGAAGGTGTCATTGCCACAGTTTCTGTTTCAAACTCATTGGAGTCAACGAGGATGGAGAGCGCATCATCATCCTCATAGTCAATGCCACTCTGAGTTGGAGAATGGCTGGGCATCACTATGTCCCTTGATGGAGTGGGCATAGGAGTACTATGTGTCGCAGTCCTTGGTTGATCAGGAGGTGCAGAGGGGAGACTAGAATGTCTATTCTATCCTCGATGACGTAACAACTGTAGCCTTTCGAAAAGAAACCACTTGGGGAGGTGATGGTGAGACATGAGCTGCAGCATCACTTAAATTAGTATGGCAAGGCCCAGTAGTCCATGGGGGCATAACGGATCAAGGTCCCTGCAGTAGAAGGCCCCAAATCTCATAAGAGTTCATAGGTATAATGGGGGGGGGGAACCAATGAAACAGTCCCCATCCCTAGCCTCAATCCTGTGTATGGATTGTAAATCCTACACAGGGTGAGATGGTGGAGGGGGTGTGAGGGGTAAGCTCGGTGAGTGATAGATGAAGACATCATCTTTACTCTGTGCATCATAGGTGCGATGTGCTGTCTCCCTAACAGAAGGGGCTCAACTTTTCTGATGGGAGGGAGCAACCTTCTAATGTGGTGCTCATCCTCCCTAAAGGGAGGGTGCAACCCATGGCTATGGTGCTCAAGCTCCTTCAAGGAAGGACACAACCCGCTGTCACGGTGCTCAACCTCTTTAGAGGGAGGGTGCAACCTGCTATCACAGTGCTCTACCTCTCCAACAGAAGGAGCAACCTGTTACCTGAAGTGTAAATGCTGTTAGGGATGTGAGAACTTTCCATCATCTCCCTTCCCATGGAAGTTGAACAGCTTCTTGAACGTCGAGACCCTCCTTCTGGAGGGGCTTCAACAACTGCTGAAGATGTTTGTCCAAAATTGTGAGATCTGGAAGAAAAACCTGAAAATTCGGATGATGAAGAGGGAAAATTTTTCTGTCTTTGATAGGTATGCCTGGAATCTACAAGATTCCAGGTTCTGGAAGACCACAAATTATGTGCAACATTTTTTTGTTGAGTGCACCTAGAGCACTTGATACAGTCTATGTGTATCCCATGAAGCCTTCTTGTGGCCACACTGCCCCACAAGACTTTTTTGCTGACTTTTTTTAAATAGTGGTGTTACATATATGTAATTAATTGTTTGTGTGTTAGTTTTGAAATTCTTTTTTTATTTTATTTTTGTTTCATTACATTTTGTTGTAATGATTACTGAAAGGATTCAAAATTCTTTTTCAGTAATTTGATATTTTCTTTTAGTAAATGTTGTTTATTTAAGACATAAAACGTGTTACATGAGAATTAGTTTTAGTTAACCTAGTTCATCTTAGGCTGGCAAGAATGTAAACAGGCAGTTAAAATGATTGGTCAGTATCAGGTCCATACTTTGACTGCGTGATCACTATGTGTAAACGTTTCTTTACTATTGGTTTTTAAGTGGGGCTACACTGGCGTACGTGATAGATTTCTTGTAGTAAGAGACCACATGACCCATCTCGTGAGACTTGAAATGATCTTTGGGGTTTAAATACGCATTCTTAATATTCTTCTGGCAGAGTCGTTTTAACATCTTGAAGGAACAAGGTGTTATTTTTATTTGTTGCCAGATTGTTTGTTTTTCATCTGATTTTTGGATTTAATAATTTATTCTCCTGGAAACTCAACAAGTTGACTTCCTTATAAAAATTTCTGAAAGATGTTCATGGAAATTTATTCTGGAATTATTCGGAAACAAAAACTGTGATTCAATTGAGGAGTTGTTGATATTCGTACATGGACCACATCTGACGTCATCTCCTTCCATATCTGTATGTCGTCGAGATTCGAACCTGGATTCTAATAGAACTATTTAGTGATAGGACTTGTATTTTTCATTCTTTGGATCAAATTTTGGATTATATTCACAAACTGTAAGTCCTATTTACCAATTTTTACATTGTTTTCTAGGGAAATAAATTATTTTGTTAAAATATACAAAGCTTGTTGACTTCACTCTTTTCTTCTGTTACATTTGTACGAGCCTACACGTAACAGTGGTGTGGTCCCTTGTTGTCGTGAAACTTGACTTGCCACAAATAACCAAAAGATGGAAATTATCGTTGAAATAGTTCCTTATTTATTGAAAGAAACAAGATATTCCAGTTCTGATTATCTGTTTATTGAGGTAACATGCAAATACATGAATGTCAACATGAGCGTTATACAAAGTTATAACTTATTTTATTGAGTTGAAAATGAAAAATGGAGGAAACGATGTCCTCAACATTTGAGTGGGGCCTGTTATTGTTCCCAGAATATTGGGACTTACTCGTACCATTCAGTTAATATTTAAAGAAAAGGCGTCTACCACCACAGGTAGAACACATAGTGTCCAAATTCCCGCAAAGAACGAAGTTCTAAGGGGGAAAAACCCCAAAAAGCTACAATATGGTTTTTTTAAACGAAAGGACAGTAGCAACACTGAGAATTATAAACACTGTGGAGAAGGAGAGACCACTAACAGCAGTGTATTAGTTGTCCACATGCATTAATTTCTCAGTCACAATGTCTTCAGATGTCTATACAGCATGGCATTCATGAAAAGAATGACATATAGGTACATCTACCTTCTGCGCATGGTCTGCGGCAGAGCGGTGTGCAAAAGGTCAAAGGGTCATACTGACTTTTTCTCCATTCTGGGAGGATGCTGTTCACATCATACGGACAGTATATTTTCAGCATGAAATTATATAGCTAAGCAATAGTGACAGGATAAGTAATTGCTGCTATTAAATTTAATTTTACAACTTTGAGAATTCAATTTGTTGAATTTCACTAAGCTTGTTGGTTTGTCTTTTTCTAATACTTAATTTATGACTATAAAGTCATCTTTCATAAAATTACTGTAGATGGTGGACAACTTGAGCTATTATGCAGAAACCATTTAGTTCCTTCAGCAAATGACCATGACCCTTAGACCCAAAAATCAGTTGGTTCTTCCTTACACAAAATGCAAGCCATCCACAAAGTTTGGTAACTGTAGATGAGGACATTACTCAAGTTATTGTGTAAAAACACAATCGGTAACAGATGGACCGATTGATGGACATCATAGCTTAATATTCGCCATCTTGAGTCAGACATATACAACACATGTCGATGTCATGTATGTGCATTTACTCATCTTAAATTAGATACCAACTGTTGTTCTACAATTTAGTACTAATATAGTTTAATAAAAGTCTATTCAATCCTGGTTATTGAATGCTCTCCATTTAAATGTCATCAAGAAACTTCCAGACAAAAATATTTGATTGCTATGGACTTGTACAGTGGAGGCCTGGTACTAAACTGGGTCAAGAAAAGAGCATGTCGGGCCTAATCATCACAATGCAGAGTAGTACAAATGTTTGCTTTCAATGTGTAGCTTTCGTTGTGACATCACAACACTCAACATTCAATCCAGTTTGTACTAGATTACACATTTAGGCTGACCTTGTCCAAAAATGTCCATGTACTTTAAACATTTAGTTTTGGCATATGTATTTATTGGGGAGTGTAAACAATGGCTTTTCCAAAGGAAAATGGATATATGACGATCACAACAGTGAATAATGCCATTTAAAGGTATGTGTAATCAAACTCTAAAGCATGGCACGTGTAACTGTACTGAACATGTACATGACGAGTATGACTTTTACAATAGCAATGGAAATCATAGACAAGATCTGAAAAATTGTCCACAGTATTGTAATCATTTAAACACGAAATTAATAAATAAAAATAACAAGTTGAATAGATGGCACTTTTAGAATTTTAAATTTGTTATTTATCTGAGCAATAATATTTATTAAAAATATAAAAAATACCTTTGCTGAAAGAACTTCTCCAACAGTTGTTCTGCAAAACAGAGCAGCTTTAATGAGCATATGATTTCAATGCAATGCAGTCCCAAACATAATACCATACACTGCATACAGATTTTCAACATTCTGCAGAAGGTTTGGAAATTACTGGGTTATAGCATAGGAAATAGCCAACTATACAGAATCTGCATTGTCACAAGTCATGAGCGATAATCCTATACACTCCTTTATCACCTCTGGCTGCCCTTGTGGAGATTTCCTTGTTTCTGATGCATATGTATAAACCATCTGAACCAATCACTGCGAGTGCAAGTAAATGTTTCTTGCCATTGTCACCTAACATCATCTTTAATGCTGTCTGACTGAGACTATCAAAGTTTCACTTCCAAGCAGTCACTCTCAACTGATAAAACAGTAACTTTCATTGATGTGTAAGACATTGTTTCAATGTTTTTTGATGATGTACATTTATTTATGCATGTTCATGAAAAATGTGGAAATCTTGGCTCACACAGCCAAGGGTGAAAAGGGGCATAGTGAATTATCACTCCTTGCTAGTGATAATTGTAGAACCTGCCAACTGACCCTTTGACAAGCTGACAATCAGTGTGGTAACTGCCACTAGCTGAAAGGAGTGTAAGGCACATATAAACAATATCTGGCGACTGAAAAATTTGCAATATAAGATTATATGGACCAATGTTAGAATCATGACTGGACAACACTAGCAACTGACTTAAGGACTGACTTAAGAACCTGTAACTCTTCAGTTTTGTTGAAGAGAGAGTCTTAAGAATATAGTCACTTTAAATCTTTTTGTTCGTTATCAATTTATTTGTGGAAATACTGTCTTCTCAAAATTTGAAATTGTTGGAAATAGTCTTTTCAAAATTTTCAATTAAAAATTAAGGAAATTCAGTATTTTCAAATGTTTATTTTAAGCATCTAATTATGTCTAAATCTAATGCTACTGCCAAAAAAGTGCCATAACATACATAGCTAAATGCGATTTAGTAAAGTATACTTTAATATATGTCATAATGTGACTACAATAATATCTTAAAATGTGTAAAATCAAATCAATACTTCTTCTAATTTGCCAACAAATTAAGGTGAGTTTGAGAGAATGAACCCCTTGACTTAAAAAGATCTAGTTTTTGTGTAAATATCTAATCAACTCTTTTAAGCTAACAAAATATTTTATTTTACTTATAATATAACAGAAAACAGCAAAGATAAACACACATTGACAAACACAGGCCCATACGTCGAGGGAAGTAAACATGGGTGATTATTTTGTGTCATTAGCTCTACTGGTCATACAGTAGAAGCCCTTTTAGGATATCATGTTGTCCAATGTCCATCTGTCCATGTTGTCCAACATCCAGCTGTCAATTAGCACAAGTTTGTTATCACTACTACTCCTAAACTACTTGGTGCATTGGGTTAAGTAAAACTTTTCATGATGTAACACAAAGTACATGTACTTACCTGTTGCTTTTGCATAGCTGACTCTTTTCCATAGGGAAAATACCCTATGTGATGAAAATTCATTCTCCCATAAGGTGACATAGAAGTTCTGTAGTATTCAAGAACACATCAAGACACAAGAGAGATTCCATCCAAGCAATAGTGTGCAAGATTTTAGTCTTGCAGCTAAAAATACCTTATCCGGTCTATGTGCAAGTCTGCACCAATGGCTGGGTCCCATTTGAAAATTTGAGTGTGCTGGATTGGGCTGCCCTACAGCCCTTGATAGTGGAAACCAAGAATGGTTTCTCTTCAGAAAGGAAGAAAAGAAATTCTGCCACACAATTTACAATACATACATAAATGTTTCATGGTATACTCCAAGTAGTTTAAGATCAGTAGTGATAACAAACAGATGCTAACAGAGAGATGATAGATGGAAAACAATGGACAGCAACAGACATTAAGAAATTTCTTTGGTTTGTGACCAGTAGAGCTAACTTTTCACTTACATTTTTCACCTTTTATAAAAGTGACAATGAAAACATCAGTGAAAAGAAGTTTTTGCTTCTTTTTAAGTAATTACATTTTCAATTTTAAAGCAAAAAACTATTAAATTAATTACTTAGTTTAATCATTGTTTTGGTTAATTATATGCCACACATTCCAAGATAATACAGCCTGAATAAAAATGGATTTATGATAATTCTGTAAAATTCATAAGTAGAATTTAAAATGTTAGTGCTCCTAATTTATTGGAAGAAAGAATTAAAATATTCCGATGACAGTATATTATTTGTTTTACTAAATCACTGACAAATATAAATAAAAATAAAAATTATATTGTAAAACAGTAGTTGTGTGTGTGTGTGTGTGTGTGTGTGTGTGTGATTTGGATTTTTAATGTAGCTTTAACAATTTTTCAGTCATATCACTAGGATGTCTGCAATGTGGCAGTTAATAGTGATGTCTAGCACTGGGGCATCATGCCACAGACATGTAGCATGATGTCCCACCCAGTCACATTATCCTGACACCAGGCCGACCAGTCCTAACACTAACCTCTTAATGCTGAGCACCAAGCGAGGCAGCTGTTAGTATCAATTTTATAAGTCTTTGGTACGACTCAGCCGGGGATCTAACCCACAACCTCCCGCATCCAAAACAGTAGTTAATAGTTTACTGTAAGTTGCATGGTCATGATGCAGATCTAAACTGTATGCACCTTGCATACAACCATAATAAAGGGACACAAAAATACATTAATAAAATTTTCTACATTATAAATATGCTAATCTCTAAATCATACATGTAAGCAGATTACAGATTTTTTTATCATTTTTATGTGATACGCTAAACATTGCACAATAATGCACTATGAACAGAAGTGTCTTAACCATAGAAATATTTTTAATTCATGTAATGAAGAAATTACTATCATTACTATTGCAAATAATGTACAATTGCTAAATATAAGTGTAAACATCTGAGAAACATAAATTATTATTATTAAAAGTATTTTTTTATTTCAAAATCTGATTAAATTTATTTTTTAAAAATCATTTTACAATATTATTGGTGTCATATTTTGAGCATTACTTTGATTCTGTATAGTGTTCTTTCTATCTCCTATAATACTACTACTACTACTACTAATAATAATAATATTAACATTGATAATATAAAAAATAACTGCTCTTTTAAAGGTATGTCAATGCGCTGATATTTTAAATAATAATTATCAATTTGACACAAATATTATAAAGCCATTTTCAGACTGCATTTGTTTGGAATGTGTGGCATGTAATAACAAATAGTAATGTCTGTTCAGATTGCATACATTTTACGATATGAGGTTGCTCCATCTCTTTAATGTACCATTTCTTTAAAAGTTTAACACTGCACTCGCCATTGACTTCATTCTTCCAGATTACAAAAGTTTTCGCTGACGGAGCAAAGTTTGCTCTTAAATATGCAACGCTTGAAAGTATAAAATAATCATCAGCTAGACTGTGTAAGGTAAATATTTTCTAACACCGGAGGTTTGGTATTATTCATAACTGACCCGAAGCAAATAATTCGAAATCAAATCAGGATACAAAAAATTTGTTTAAAAATTATTTGTTTTCTTTACATTAATCTTCCATATTCTACAAAATAATAATTCTTTACAAATATGGATTTATGATTTGCATTCTGTTGTTTAGAAAATATTATGCTGCGATTAGTCCGAGTTCTTCTCTGACCCCTGCCCCTTCCCCTCCCCCCCCCTTTTATATTTGGACACTGAAGTTGGGTGTAGGGACTGCGATGTGACCGTATCGACAGGATATGCAAGGGAAGGCAACTACAATACAATAAAAGCTTCGATATATTATCAAATGAAATATATTATAGATGCAGTAAAATTAAATTGGTAAACCTTACTTCCCACTTCCACAGACACCCATAATCACCAAAATCATGCCTTTTTAGGGACAACTCAAAAAAACAACACAATGTTTGCAGACGGCACACATTTGGCACATGTCTGTCTTCGGCAAAACGAGGCGGGCCGGAAGTTGATTAGTGCATAACATTATCATAATATTTTCACGTCAAGTGTCCAAATAATGAAACTTCTTTATTAATAGAACTTTAGAAACAACAGTGTTTGTACGGTTGAATAAATCGAAACGGTCACGCTTCGTTGATAACTGAACAGGTGCCCGTGACCTTCACCTGTGATTTTGGCATAAGTCATGTGACTGAAACAGATTGCGAAGAGGCGGTTGACAGATAAAATATCGCGGGCCGGTAGGTTTAGAGGTGAATTTCGAAAGCAACCATAACCATGTTTCGGAAGAGTCGCAGCAAAAGTGACCTACAAACGGAATACAAGTGTACAATTCGTTTTCTGGACGATTCTGAACCGATCCAGCTAGATTTTACGGTAAGAAAATGCACACTCAAACAGTATTTAAACACAATCCTTCGCTTCATACCTGGTTGCACAAAATTAGCCACAAGATGAAAGAGTTGCAGGTCGTTAAAGCGTGACGGGTTAGGTGTAGGCCTTGCGTCTTGATATCAACACAGCCAATGTTACGGGTGATTTTCACTGAAAATACATAATACAATTTTTTTGTAAATAGGAAGTGTAACATAATGTCAGTTTAGTGCATGTTTATTAATTAGTCAGAGTTTTATGCGACCTCATTTGCCCCATGTTATAGTTTATGTTGGGATAGTTATTTTGGAATATGAAGGCCCCACAACGTCGCAACTATCTATATATCAAACGGACGGGATAGGATCAAAGTTAGGAAGTTTGAAGTAGTTCAATTATAAATAGGCCTATTAGAAAACTTTACCTTACACGTCATGTAATCAAATGCACGAAATAATTGTAATGTATGTGTAAATACACTGTTCGAATTTGTTGAACTGTGTATTGGATTTCCGAACATTTGTCCTTATATGCCATTAGTAAACATTAGTAATCACTTTCTGTAAGCACTTCTATTGCATCCGATCAGATGATAGTATTGGACTGCAATAGGCCTACCACATAAGACCCATCAGGATGATGGGTCTTACTGCCTAACTAACGGCGCTGTGTAGCATGTTTTGATGTCGACTAACAGTGTAACGAAAGTAAAATCTTTAGGAATATCACACACAACTGGCAACCAATAACGACGCTTTTCTACAAAGTAAAGTTATAATGTTTTTGTCAGACTTTACTTACCCTGATGTCTTTTCTCAAATAAATTCAAATTCTCACAAAAGAAATGGACATGTTTTCAAGTTTCATTAGCCTACATTTAAGTTGACTGGAAAGTGATGAAAGCCCGGGAATGCCGAAATCGGGTTAGGTTGAAATATTATTCTTTAATGAAATGAATAAAAAATATATTATGCCTATTGGAACAGTAAGCAATGTTTCGTTTCGTTCAAAAAACATATCCTCCACATGACCTACTTGAACATACTTCGGCATACCTCGACTACTATCGCATTGCAACAAATTCA
Organism: Megalonaias nervosa; assembly: GCA_016617855.1. NCBI lineage: Eukaryota > Metazoa > Mollusca > Bivalvia > Unionida > Unionidae > Megalonaias > Megalonaias nervosa. Next base: position 47,886 of record JAECUM010008037.1, on the reverse strand, counting down.
AATGTATGTCAACGGAACATGAAAATGCGTCCATTTGCTAGTGTCATATTTTGATTCCACTAGGATAAAGACAGCACAGTAAGTATACTAATTACACATATATTAGTGGAAGAGTGTCGATATAGGCTGCCAAGTGTGTGAGATATTCCTGAAACTTTGGCTACTCGTTCTGATGTCAATGACATCGAAGCACGCTATGCAAGGCCGTTATTTGGGTTGTAAGACGTAGATCTTAAACAAAAACAACATGTGCTATGTCTTACATTGTAGGACTATGGACTGCAAGTGTTCTAAGGTTGTGTGGACCTTCCATAACTAGCCTTGGACCCTCAGCTATGAAAAACTTTATCTTGCTAAAGTATATTTTCATCAGTAGGTTATAAGAAAAGCCACAGTTGACGGCAGTGATTAACTTAATTACAGAAGACATGGAAAAGTGAAGAAGTAAGAAACTGAAATGAACCCAGAAGTTTTGTTATTATCTTGGAAATAATGATTTCACAACCACAACATGACACCCTTGTTTTTCACCTGGAGCCCCTAGATAAGTCTGTCCCCATAATGACTTTTACAGATTCTGATGTTCATCACTGGGGACAAATATAGGGAAGTATGGCTGTCTTTGGTGAGGTAGGGCTGATCTAGCATACAGACTGCCTGGGCACTTTCATACATATATTTCTAGAAAGTCACTCTTATAGCACATGGGAATAAAGGCCCGTAAGTTTTCTATTCATATTTCACTAGTTTGTTGCTAAAATGGCAATATTACGTCTTTTTATGAGTTTTATTTTAAAGCCAGCCCCCCAGCCCCGTTTATGACTTTAAATACTCCATTTTTTCTTTCTGATGTAGCAGAGAGCCAATCAAATTTCAGCATGTCTGACAGAACCTAACAGTTGATAGTGCAATCCCCAGACTATTAACAAACTTGTGTATCCTTAGTGCTTGAATCTTTTATCCTTCAAATCTACTGAGGTCTTGAATTATGAGAAGTCGTAAAACTACTGATACTGATGAAATCTGAAGCTTATTTATCTGTAGGCATTATTTTGAACTATTAAAGGCAGTGTTTCCCTTTACCCTCATTTGTGCTTCAGGGACCTCCAAAAATTTTAATTTGACCCCCAGTTTTGGTACCAGAGTTTGTTTTTTTTACTCAGTCTGACTTCCAATTCTGACACCAAGGGGATTTTTGACTCTCCCATGGGCATACAGTGATACACTGTAAAAGATACAATATATTTTCTTTGACACTTAATTGAAAGGACTGTTGTATTAAAGGCTTGTCACTATTGTTACTTTGATTGTACATTTTCAGTAATTGACTAGGAATTAACCTTGATACCATTGTTGCTCTGACTGTGACTATTACTACTACAGTAATACCTGTCTTGAGAGATCACCTGTTTTGAGAGACCAGGATCTCCATGCACAGATTTATTGATTATATAGTGCTATGACCCATTATCAGAGACCACCAGTCTTGAGAGACCATTATTTTTTGGCAGGTGTGGTCATTCCCGACAGGTTCTACTGTACTAATAATATTAACAATCATTACAAATAATAATAAAAAGAATAATGATGATGATCATAGAAAATTGGTATTTTAAACACTTGCCTTTTCCTTCCATGTGTTCTGTAATATGATAGGGACCAGTCCACAAATAATATTGATGTTAATGATGTTTAAGACATCATCAGTAAGAATAGTTGGTGAGTAATCTGTGATAGCAAAAATACTGCAACTAACAGTAATGATGAAGACTTTTGTTTCTTTTATGGATATTATTATTATTATTGTTGTTGTTACAATAATTATTTTTGAGCATGTTATTATTTTTTAACATGTTTTCTGATGTATGCTTACATTTCTAGTTTTAAAGAATGGGATCCATGCCAGACCCTCATGTTATAAGCTAGTTTGCAAGTTATCAGGGAGTGAGTTAAAGGGAGTGGCGTACGTCAAAACATGATTGTGGTATCCAATCAGTTTCCTTAGAGTCCACCATTTTTAATTTTTAGTTACTACAACTGATTTGCCATTTTAGTTTTAGGGAGAGTTGTTAAATTCGTATTATCTCGATTAGTGTCAGTTGAACAATCTGATCATCATCTGAAATTGATGGAAATTATAACACAGTTCCACATGCTTCTCACGATTAGCATGTCACACAGGTGCATTGTATGTCTATTCAGATGGCAAGAATGTCAGAGGTTATGATATGGTACTGATTATAGTGTTTTTTATGCATAGAGCAAAATTTCAAACTGATGCATTGGGCCAGTGTTGAATGTACAATCCCAAGGGCAGGGGGCACTGTGTACTCCACTGTCCAGATTTGGGGGACACACAGCATTTTAGAGGGACAAAGGAAAGCAGTAATACTCAGTGTGTACTAGTAGATCAAACAAATGCGATAATTTAATTTGCTTCTACAGTTTTGCCTCCTTAAGTTTATGGTCTACATTGTACTACCATATTTTCTTTCAATGCTTGCATTATTGCTATAAAAATTGTATCATGTGCTCAGCTGATTCATGAAAACATTAACCTGTTTGAGTATTAGATTAATCAGAAAAGAGCTGCACCATGAAATCTTCTCTTTCAGATCTTGCTCTCATTTTACATTAATGTACACATTATGTGCCACAATTTATTTTTCCCTTGTCTGAATTAACTTTCTTCTCACCCTAATAAATCATTAATTAAATGACAAATTATATATTTCCATAAGTTTGGTATCTTTTGTAATTATTTCAACCTCAGAATAAATGAAATCTTCCTTGTTTTAGGGTTGACTTTTACCTTGAAAATACATTGAACTAACAGCCATTATACACTTGACATTGCAACTCTGCTGACTGCCACAAACCTTGAATGTTTTCGTTGCCAGCCTCATGTTTTCAGAATAGATATTCATTGCCATCTTACAGTTTTTAATCACATTTTGTGACCTTGACCATTGCTAGCACTACCATAGACATGGTTGAATATCCTCTTTTGAAAGTTATTGTGTATTTTTCAGTATTTTTCTGATGGGAGGGCACACAGGGTCAAGACTTTTGGAAAGTACAACAAAATATTGCAGAACACCCACATTAAGTGTACAGTACTTTTGTGTGGAATACACCATCATCTTCCATCCATTATCTCCATCGCAAATACAATATTTGACCATACTAATTAAAATTGCTTCAAATTGTTAGCTGTCTTTGGTACAAGCACTTGCTTTCGCAAATAGTATTTGTACATTAAAGTTCTGGTATAATACACATGCTGTTAAGTTTTAATTCCGTAACTCGTAATGTATCCCAAAGATAATTGTCTAGAAATTAGCTTTCAAGATGACAGTCTTGGAGACATTATGCAAAATATTGTTTTCAAATCACAATGTTGTCTGTCTGTTGGAAATAACTGCATTTCTATTTGATAGCATTATGCATGTTTGTTGTTCAACTTTACTATTCCATCTTTCGATTTAAGCCAGGAAAATTTCAGCTTATTTTGTCTTTTGTACCATAGGGACACTCAATTTCAAGCAGAATCTATGTATCGTTTTGATGAAATAAATATTCTTATCGATGATTAAATCAAATTTTTATCTTGAATAAACATGATGTTGACAAAGTTTATTGGGAATCAAAATGGTAGCACAAAGTGCACACATGTTGCATTGTGGGTATTTGCTGCGTATACAGTCATGACGTCTGAAAACAACACATATTTTGCATGGTTTTATACAATGGCACAGTGAAAATACATGATAAACCCTGCTGTGATGTTCCTATCTGCATACATTTAATAACTTAAATTTTTTATTGTAGTTTGCATACTATTTCTAAATGTCTTGCATTTTCCGATGCTTTTACCCATTGTTTGCATCAAAGTACGGTAGTTAAGAGATATTAATTTCATTAATGCTTATAGAAATATACTGGTTTAATAAAGGTATCCTTCAGTGCTTTATTGTTTGTTTTTTTTTAGGTAGCCTTTTTTCCCCATGATTAAATTGTACTTTTCATCTCATGTTATTGAAAATCAAGTCTAATTAATATTGCTTGTACTTTGTCCCCGCAGGGATGGAGTAGTGTGTCATTAAGAGGAGAAGCCTTGTTCTTTCACCACACATGATGAAGCTTGGCACTGATCAAAGTATTTGAATAATTGGCTTGTAAAAAAAAAAAAAGATTCTCATGGAAGGTTTAATTACCTCTTGCAGATAGCACATGCCTTCCTCTTGTATTGACATTCAGTAATTAGGCCAACAGCTATTTTGTTGCACGGATGTCTAGATAAGCAGCATAAATTGCATATTTGCACCAAAAAAAAGGACTAAAAGCACAAAGAAATTGTTTGTGGTGTTCAAATTACACAAGACAATAATATTTGAAGCCTTGAATAAGAAATTTCAGGTGTATATTGCTACTGTGATAACCACTGACCATGTTTAATCAATGTAAACTAAGCTCTTGGTACAAGTTCAGGATGTTTGTGTATGTTTAAAATAATGGTACATGATCACTGTGAGAAGACTCCGATATCAAACAAACATTTAATTAATCTTGATCACTAAGGTGCCTGATGCATTCAGAAAGGCATTATTAATGCCTTTATGAAAAGAGTAAGTTCATGTTATCCATTTGAATTTTAATAAAGAAACATTCACTTAGTTTCAGTCCAGGAGCAAAATATCCAGTTTACTAAATCCTTAATAGGGGCTCTTGTTACATCTTCCAGACGTAGGTGTACATTCAGATCACGAGAAGTTTCATTTATCTGTCTATTGCTTTTTGGGGGTGGAGGGAGCATGAAGGGCTTTAAAATAAAGTCCATGTGTTGGAGTGAGTTAATAGATAAGTTTTTGTACATTTTTTTTTTGACCCTCCCACTAAGCCATTGTCCAGAGGGATGGTTTACTGTTGTTTCAGTTGAGTTGTGGAGGAAGTGATTTCTCCTTACGATCATATGTCTTTTAAAGCATATATATATATATATATATATATATATGAAGACTGCATAACAGCTTTATTGTATGAACCTGGCTTTCAACTCCACACCAAGGGCCATGTTATGAACAGGGAGAACATGAAAATCAGCATCACAGCAGTGGGTAAATCTGCCTGTATTTATTGTAGAATGCTTCTGTTTATGAGGTACTTGTGTAGGAGGTTTAAACATGTTGTTAAGACCTCTGCACTCAGGCAGTTTCAAATCTTAGTTATTATACTTAACATGCATGGGCTGATGATGTTGCAGCTGTTGCCAAATTTATGTGTCAGTTTCCATGCATATTTCAATACAACAGCTCATTGTGCAGACTCCAGCATGTTTTGTGGGTGGAGCTGCTTTCCAGATTCAGTGAGTTATTTATATTGTAATTTACAGTGCAGTCTGATTAATCCAGCAGAAATAGTTCCTATTGAAAACTTTGGGATAAACTGTCAACTTATAATCAGACATGATTTTGCATGTTCACTTGAATAGATTGCATAAAATTGTTCCCATTTATAATCTCTTATGAAATTAATGACAGCACTGTTGAAGTCTGATAGCATGGGGTATCTCTATATATAGATCAGATCCCTTATGTGTTCTTATTGTGTTGCCCATAGGGCTAATGTCCCAAAATAATTTGTTACCTATTTTGCCTGAAGGAAACATTGAACCTGTTGATGAAGTGTGGCATTTTCTTTTTGAAGTTCTAAAAAGACACTGGTAAATTAAATTATACACAGCTTCCTGCTGGGGCTCCATATGGGGACCCTCCACATTATGAAGATTCTCCACTCTATAAAGATTGTCTGTTTAATTCTATCAAAAGCTATACAAACTTGTGCTGAAACATGTGACCTATGAATGAGGAACAGCACCATTTTTGTTCTCCCTATTTTATTGGTTACTTATAAATTAGTGCTTTCTTGTACAACATCAATAATAAGCTGTCCTAAGGAGTGGAGGAGCATGGGATTTGGAGATTCCCAAAGGGCAGCATAGAACAGGGAAAGATGGAGAGAATTGGTTATAAAGTCAACTGTGGTGCCCCAATGACCTCTTGGGTTAAGGGATTGGTGATCATGATGATGCTTATGTGGACTTGCTGACACATCACTGTTTAAATATATTGAGCACCAAGTACCAGTGCTATTGTTTAATAGTGAAGCTAAGCGAGGTGATTAGTGACTTAAAAAAGTCCCAATACAATATTTTTCACCTGAAAAGGAAGTGAAGTCATTTCAGTATAATTTGATACATTTAGTTCCGATGTTTGGTCACATTAATTATGAAACTTGATGCTACTATTTTTACAATTGATATTAAAACAGACCAGTGCCTCTGACTTCATTTCTGATTTCAAATTCGATTTGGAATCATGCGATTTTCACAGTGTTCAGTCCCCTGAATACTTGTTATTTCACATCGCGATGAGGTTCATAGACTACATTGATGTGAAGGCATACAGCTGTAAATTGCAAGAGCAGAGTTGTTTGTCACAATTACTCATTATTTATTCATATGCTTTTCATCTATTGAAGTTTGGTCTACAGAGTGTTTGACACTTCAGTTGTCTATATTGTTTATGTATCTTATTCATTCTCTTTCATACTGCAACCTCTCCCACACCACTCATTTATTGCTGCATAATTTATAGAGCTATTGTACATAATTTGTTGCAAATTAGCGTTTGGTGTTCAGTGGGCCAGTTTGTTTTGTCTAGTAGTGTCTGCTGTCATCCTCTTCAGTACTGGAATGTGATTATCACTTGTAATGGTAATCAAATAGGCATGAAAAAAGAGACCCAACATTTATGATTCTAATTGATGGAGATTAAATAGTGTAAGGCAGGTGTTTCTAATAATTTCAAATAGGTAAAGGCAAGTGTCTTATAGAGGTGTACTTATCTGTTTTGACTGGAAGAAGATAATAATCTCTGACAGAATATGATAGTTATTTATTAAATGATTGAAACAAATTTTTTCACAAATTTGGAATTGTAGGTGGTGATTCTTGTACAAAACAGCCAAAAATATCAAGTTTCTATTGGGACTGCATAAACATTGTACATGTACTGGTATTCCACAGTGCTTGGTACTTTAGAAACTATTTATATTTAATGTTTATGTAGCATATTTCTCAAGAGTCGGAGATAACAGGGTATCCTGGTGCAACACTGGGAATTTGTTGAGTTGCTTGTGGGATGCCATAACCATTTCATGCAAGATCCAATGTACTTTTGACCTAAATACCATAGCAACACTCATAAACAAGTTTTAAACATGACAAGGAGCATGTGCTAAATTATTTTACTCTTCCCCTAACAGAATTGGGGCCAACGTAAGCTTTTCACATTGGCAGGTTTGACTGACCTTCCTCTGTCCCTGGACTACATCTTGTATGTGACTGTGACTACGTCCTGGGTTGCTCCAAGGCCATCCTAACCTGCAGGTGTGTACAGAAATCAGGCCCATGGCCTTCCAAAAACTTGCGTGTACAGAAAACAGGTCCATGGTCATCCCAGGCCCCACTCAAGGTTGGCTTAAACTGCAACTGTGAGTAGGCTGCAAGTCCTCCATACATGGATTTGCAGAGATCTTATTTTTTCATGTTAGTTTTGACTTGTACCTCCCTTGAGACTCAGGACATATCTTGTGTAGTATCCACACCAGAACAGAAATCTGTACTTCTACAACATAGATCACTCCAAAGTACTATCCCATGACAGTCACTCTAGGTCCCATTAGTGACTGAGGCTGGTTTGTTTACCCAGGCTACATACCATATACTCGCTAAGATGAGCCTAACTACAAACTGCACATGCCCATATCTGCCGTCACTTAATGCAATGGCAGATCTGGTCCTGTGCATTTTGTTTGGAGTAATCAGTAGGACAAACAACATAGACCCTAATCTGCAGGCACATTATGATATGGCAGATCAGGATCTTTGTTGTTTGCAATTTGATTAGACTTGTTAGTAAATATATATATAAGTAAATATATATGTTATATATGTTACTCTTTGCACCTTAAAACACTACCATTCCAAACATAACTATTTACTTACTAGTAACACATTTCTTATGCTGAAACTAAAAAGGAAATTTTTGGCTCTTATAAAGCATTATTTACAAGTGTTATTCCTAGCAATCTTCACCATAGCAGCAGAGAATTTAATTGGGTCAGAAATTTTAACAGACTTGTCTCCAAAGGCACAGTTGAATTAAAGCAAACATAACTTGAGATTTACCGTGATTAAATTTGTGAGGTTTTAAAACTGTTTAACATAATATCTTTAGTTGCGGTGTATATGTCGCACTGCTGTAGTGCACTCCGATCTCATGATGCATTTGGAGATCTCTGAGGGCATGAAATCATTGCTGTAGTGCACACTGATCGCATGATGCATTTGGAGATCTCTGATGGCATGAAATTATTGCTGTAGTGCACACTGATCGCATGATGTATTTGGAGATCTCTGATGGCATGAAATCATTGCTGTAGTGCACACTGATCACATGATGCATTTGGAGATCTCTGATGGCATGAAATCATTGTTGTAGTGCACACTGATCGCATGATGTATTTGGAGATCTCTGATAGCATGAAATCATTGTTGTAGTGCACACTGATCGCATGATGTATTTGGAGATCTCTGATGGCATGAAATCATTGTTGTAGTGCACACTGATCGCATGATGTATTTGGAGATCTCTGATGGCATGAAATCGTTGTAGTGCACACTGATCGCATGATGTATTTGGAGATCTCTGATGGCATGAAATCATTGCTGTAGTGCTCACTGATCACATGATGCATTTGGAGATCTCTGATAGCATGAAATCATTGTCGTAGTGCACACTGATCGCATGATGTATTTGGAGATCTCTGATAGCATGAAATCATTGTTGTAGTGCACACTGATCGCATGATGTATTTGGAGATCTCTGATGGCATGAATCATTCAGACATTTTACCTCAGCAATATTGCAGTGCCAAGCACACTGTCATTGCTACAGACTGCCAAGCACACTGTCAACGCTACAGACTGCCAAGCACACTGTCAATGCTACACTTTCAAATGTTTGAAATAAAATGTTTACATGAACTTCATTGACATTTTTCATTTTAACAAAGTTGGTATGTACAGGATAATAAAGAGAGACAATTTTTTCAGTGTACTATCCTCCAGATTATCATGTACTGCCCTGAATGTTTGTTTTCTACACAAACATTCTTGTTAGAAACACAACTGTGTTGGAGAACAGGGCATTCAAGTCTGGTTGTTGTTGTTGTTTTAGGGTTTAATGACATTTTTCAGCACAGGATAGGCTATACATGGCGGCCAGTATAACTGGCGGAGGCCGAACCCTGGAAAACCCAGGGAAGAACTACCGACCCATGAGAAACTACTGGCAAGCTTTCTCATGTACCCATGTTACCTTCAAGTCTGGAATTAGTTCAATTTGGTATGGTATATTGGATCCCTGAATATATAAAGGATGGCAGAATGGTCTAAGACACTTGACTTTACATCACCTCTGTCTGCATGTGTTTGAGTCTCGGATTGGCCAAGGTTAGTATGTGAGAAAGTTTGCCAGTAGGTTCATTGGGGAAGTTGGTTCTTGCCAGGTTCTTCCCAGCTGCTGAAAAATAGCATTAAATGCACAAAACCAAACCAAGCCTGAATTTGCAATTTTTCTAACATGTAATGTCAATGGCAATTTAAAAAAAATAATATCCATAAATCCATTACTTATAGATCAGGGGTCACGCTACCAGGCGAAGTGGGCGAAAAAGTCGCCTGAGAAACGTAAACTTCGCCTTCTTTTGTAAGAAAAGCGAAAACGACTTCGCCCTGTGATTTTTCGGACGTAAAATGATTATAGATTATGACTTTGAGATGCCCCCTCGTTGTAGCCAGTAAGTTCTGTCACTGTTGTAACCCAAAGCCAAATGTATTTACGTGGTGTTGATACCAATCAGCTTACGGCGACAAAGAAATTCTTGCACATTCACATGCAAGTTTAATAGCTAACTGACCATTAACCCTTTCCGGGGCAAGATATCACTGCTTGATTTCATGAAGTTGGGCACAATGTGCTATGATGAAAATATACCAAATTCTGTTTCGAAATTTAAACATCAATATGCAAATAGTAATTTCCTTTTAAAAAATATGATCGGTGAAGTGCGTTTTCTAATTTATTTGTTTTTTTTAATAAATGGAGATTTTAAGGTCGTATTTGTGTATTTTCTGTATAAAATCAGTTTGAAACCGTAAATGAACTTGTAATGGCGGACATCGCTGCGTATATGAAAAATATATAGAGTAATGAAGTAAATACTATTTAACCAATGCATATCGTTATCACCAGTAGGTAGACAAATAATACAACCATAAATGTGCAGTCCTATTAATGAATTTTTGTAACGAAGCAAGAAAGTGAGTAGTTATATTAAGAAAAGCCCTCTTTCTAAAAATAGATGCACTCGCACTGTGCAATATGAATTCTTGGATTTTCGGTTTGGGGAAAAAGGGTCCAGCTTAGTTATATATCGACTTTAGTGCTTCAGTGTGTTGTCTATGAATAGTTACAGTAATGTTTTATCGGGAACAATGAAATCAGGACAAAGAGTATGGTTTGAAGTCACTTGTGCATTTATTCCTATGTACATGTATTAGGGGTTGTTTCAAAGAATGCTAGAAATCTTTTTGACTGTAATTTTACACAAAACTTGTAGAAAATAAAATAATTAAGTGGTAGTTTATTAAGCATTTTTACCAACTTGCAGTTACAAGACTCTAATCTTGTTACTGCTATCAGTTAAAATTAATTACAGTGTATAGCTTCTGATGTGCTTTTTAAGTCATATGGCCAAAACACTGCATTTACTTCAATTCAAACACACATATACTACAAGTATGAATAGAATGGGTATGAATATAATAATTTTTATATGTGTACAAAATATGTTGATACTAACATATAACACATATTTTTCAACTTGAAAATAAGGCATTGCTTAAAACTGTTAAAAGCATACTGAGAAATAGAGCACATCATTAAAATAAGATAATGAAGCTCTATATATATATATATATATATATATATATATATATATATATATATATATATATATATATATATATATATCGTGTTTCTTGCTTTGGTCTCACTTCTCCCTGTTTAGCTCCCACTTCTCCTTGTTTAGCTCCCACTTCTCCCTGTTCTGACCAAAAGGAGAAGTCACTTCTCTCTAAAATTTAAGTCTAGCTTGACCCCTGATAGATATTTCAAAACTTTGATACTGTTAAATTCCTGGAAGATCTGAAACAGATTCCATGGAATACAGTCCAGATCTTTGAAGATATTGATGGTGTTTTAGATACTTGGACAGATCTGTTCATCAGTATAGTGAACAAACATGCCCCTTTAAAAACACACAGGATAAAGAAAGACCACCAGCCAGGCTGGATATCCCCAGAAATTTTAGAAGCAATAAAGCAAAGAGACCAACTAAAATCAGTAGGAAATCAAACTGAATATAGAGTTTGGAGGAATAAAGTTAATAAAATGTTACGTCAAACCAAACAAGCACACTGCAGAAAAGTGCTGGATGAAAATCAAAATAACATGTAAGCTATTTGGAAAGTGTTTACAGAGTTTGGTGAAGGCAAATGAAAGAGTAGAACTGAAATTTTATCCCTCAATCATGAGGACATTTATACTAATAATCCAACTGACATCTCAAATATTTTTAACGACTTTTTCGTTCAAATTGCTGAAAAACTTAAAGAACCCAGAACTTCATCTGATCATCTGGAACTCAGACATTTTTGTGCTTAAAAACTAACAAACAAAATAAAGTTTGAAATTCCTGAGATGAGTCCAGAATTTATGTTGAAATGTATTAAAATAATGGATGATTGTGAAGCTGCAGGACTTGATATGACTGGACCAAAGCTACTAAAGGTAGCTGCACCAGCAATTGTAGAGAGTATAGCTTTCATTTGCAATGCAAGTATTAGGTCTAACAAATTTCCACAAACATGAAAGGTTACACCATTGCATAAAGCAGGAACAAAAGATGATGTAAATAACTACTGACCCATCTCTGTATTTCCTTGTCTCTCCAAAGTACTAGAAAAACATGTACATGATTCTTTTCTCAGCTGTTTGAACACTTATGATCTTATTCATGATAATCAATCTGGCTTTTGACAGAATCACTCCTGTGAAACTGCACTTGTATCTTTGATGGATAAATGCCTGAAATCAAGGAGAAATGGTAGGCACTATCATGGTTGATTTTCATAACGCTTTTGATCTTGTAGACCATGAAATTTTGCTTGAAAAACTAAAACTCTATCAATGCAGTGAAAACTCCCAAAACTGGTTTACTTCTTACTTAACTGATAGAGTGCAAAAAGTATCTTTAAATGGTCAACTTTCTGAAAGTAAATATTAATTGTGGAGTACCACAGGGCTCTATCCTTGGACCTCTGTTATTCATTCTATTTATCAATAACTTACCTCTTAAGATTGGAATTTCAGTTTCTTCCACTGACCTCTATGCAGATGATACTACACTGTCCGAGATGGGTAAAACCAAAACAGTACCTGAAAATAACTTACAAGATGCTCTCAACAGACATCAAGTATGGTGCAAGGAAAACAGTATGATCATAAATACAGAAAAAAACAAAAGCACTACTAGTTACAACGCAACAAAAATGAGGAAGGCTAGATAGCAACAAACTCCAGGTTCTATTTGACAATGTGAGTCTTAACTCATTAACCCCTGGAGGTTTTTGTCGTTTTCGCCTGAAATGCAAGTAGGAAACTTATTTTGGGGACTATTTCTGAATACATCCTAATACATCAACTTCGAAGAGATTTCCGGTTAACCTAATGCCTAGTTGTGTTCGAGACATAATTTTTCATTGGCTATTTGGCTTGCGCATGAGCAGAAGGGTAAAAGTTGGGATTTTTTTTTTTTTTTTTTTTTGGCTTTGCTTAAGGACCCATCATCGAGACCACTCTTTATTCGAAATGCCCATCTCCTACTTTTTGCAGGTTTGCCAGTCTGTTGCAGTTCAGACTGGTCTGCCTTAGATTTGAGGCCAGAAAGTCTAAAATCTGGACACAAAATTGGATTCCGACCACGGGCGAATTTTTGGTGGAAAAAACTCTGGTCCAAAAAATTACGTTTTTCCCTCTGCATTTTATAGTGCAACTAGATTGTCCAGATTATTTGGTATCATTGTAAAGCTACATCTGTCCACCTTTCTATAATACCACCCACATTAGCGTATCATATATGACGTTGACGCTACTGAGCTTGGAAGTAGGCTACTATCCCCAGCCGCGTAAATGCGGCGCCAGGGGTTATTGAGTTAATGTGACCTCTCAGGATAAAATTCTTGGTGTATTTGTAGATAACAATCTCACTTGGTCTATTCACATTAAACACATTTCAAAAAAAGTTAATTCTTATCTTTGGCTACTGAGTAAAATCAAAATATACATTCCTCTTCAGTATAGGTTCATCTTTTATAAAGTTACATTCAGCCATATCTAGACTGTTGTAATGTAATTTGTGGTAATACCTCTAATTCAAACATAACACTTTTAGGACTCCAAAAGAGGGCTTGCCATTTAATTCTAAATCAATGTATAGACAATTTCCATAATGCAGTGAATAATATAAAGGTTTTTACAATACATGAACGAATATTTCTTAGAAAGGCCAGATTGATGTATAAAGTATCCAGAAAAGCCATTCCTGTCTATCTAAGCAATATCTTTTGCCAAAGAGATGCTGATGGTACTCCAAATTTAAGGTCCATAAGAAGCAAAAATTACATTATACCAAGGCCAAAGAAGGAATTGTTTAAAAAAAGTTTTCAATATACTGGTCCATTGGTATGGAACAACATTCCCAGTGACATAAGGCAGGCTCCTAGCATTTCTTCTTTTCATAATCAGTGTCTCAAATGGATGAAATCTTTAGACAATTGAACAGTTCTAGTACAATAAATACCGCCAACTTTTCTGTAATTTTGCATCATTTTCACATTTGAATTTTTCAGTGCAGGATAATATTTTATATTTTATATACATATACGTTTTCACAGGTGCCTGTGCATGTGTTCCAGGCTTGATACTTTGACTTTTAAAATCACTTAATTATTTAGTGTCAAGCCAGATTCTTCACATCGTTGTTTATACTGTATATGTTGTACATAACAGATAGAAGGCCTCAAAGTAGATTAGTTCTGTAACTAATTGAGTTACCTTCTCTAAATAATGTCTTTATTATCATTATTATTATTTTTATTATTATTATTATTATCATTATTACATGTATTATTATTATAATATATGCATGTATTTATACAAGTACATGGAGACTGATTTTATCAATGCAACAATATAACAAAATATGTTCTTGGTGATAAGACCCTCTTGAGCCAACTGACCAATTGATCAGCAATGACATGTTTGAGTTCAGGATTTATCTGAGTTAAGTTTTCAAGTCAACATTTGAAGATATGGTTTGGGTTGTAATATGTACATGCAGTAAACTTACCACAGTACACTTCAATTACACTCTAGGAGACCAAAAATTTAATTTTTTGAGACATGGGCAAGGGATTTTTCAAATAAATTCTCAGATAGCTGGAAAAATATCTTGGTCTGATTCAGGTCATAGTAATACCATATTATATCCATTATATTATTTGAAACATATTAATTATCTTGACTTTAATGAAAATAAAATCTCTTGGCTGCCCCCACCCCTGGAAAATAAAATGGTCAGTACCTTAAACAGCTCTCCTCTGCTATAACATGACTCTAGACACTAATTAATTTTCAACAGTTATTGGCTGAAAACCTTACATTTAAAACTACTTGATTTGGACATTTACCAGAAAGTGGTTTTACAGTCACAGTTAAATTCTAATCTGCAAATAATGTATTCAGGAAACCTAAGATATTATGTTCCTAACAGGACATTACACACCTCAAATTAACCATGTCTCTAATAAGCTATACTTCATTGTTCCATATCAACTATTGTATTTCGCTGAAGTACTCCAGGACTGTCGAATTTGCCATTAGTACTAAAGCCACCCCAGCAGATCAGTGACTTAATCTCTGTAAACACAGCAGTAGATTAATCAGTTATATATGTTAATTGTGGTATAAGTTGTCATCTAGAAACTGTAGTTGTCATCTAGAAACTGTAACTGTAGTGGGTTGATTACCTTACCACTGACTTTTGTAAAAGACATTATCCTGACATTAGCTTGTTATTAAAATGAGAAGTGTTGACAGCGACATCTCCAGTTCACTAGCTGTATTATTGATACAATTGTCAAGGAAACTTTGAGTGGGATGCCCATCATCTAGTCAAGATATTTATCAGAGGTAAAGTATGCAGAGAACATGCCGACTTAAGAAAATATTTGATGGACTAGAGGAATTACATAAAATTCAAACAGAAAACAAGTGCTCTCCTGAAAATCTTAGGATTAGTATCTGTCCTACAAATTAATGCATGTACATAATACACACACTAGTAAATAACTTAAAACAAAGGCATTTTTTTCATTTTCTTTTCATTGCAAAATATTTGGCTTCAATATCTTTTATAGCATTTCATTTGGCTGCCATTTTGGCATATGTAATATGTGTCATAAATGTAATTGAAGGTTCATAAATATATTATGGCAAATACAACTATTTAGTAATATTAATAATGATAATGATAATGTTTGCAGTTATTTTGTCATAAAAAATGAAAACATGCTTACAGGATTACTCAGTAATTTCTGTACATTCCTCACTGACGGAAACTACTGAAGTAGCGCTACAGTGAAAAAGTACTGTGGTACATACCACCAGAAAAAAAATACTGCATTAAACGTGTATACAGGTACTACAGCACACCTTTATTTAAATATCTTATTATTAATAAATATAAAATTTCAGAATTGCATAAATTAAACTGTAGTTGACAATATTTCCAATATCCAATATGGCTGCCACATTGGCCATCATGAAAATCTTATCACTACTCTTACTATATGGATGATCATATCAACATGAGATTTTCACTAAAAGCGTTGTTATAATATCTAGCTGGTCCTGAATAAAAATGGTGTCAAGCTGATGTCCATTATGCAGACATTTTGAAATCTTGTTAAATCTACATCTCCTGAATGGATGGTCATATGAACACAGTTTTCACTAAATACTTTTTATAAAATGTCTAGCTGGTTCTTAATACAAATGATGCCAGTCTGACATCAGATATGGCTTCTATCTCAGCCATTCTAAAAATCTTATTACGACTTGACTTAAACACAAAGTCATATTAACATTGCATATTCACCAGAATTCTTATGATGTCCAGTTCCCTAGTGAAAGTTTCACTGGCATTTAAGTGAAATTTTGTCACATTTCAATGAAAATTTTGGTTTAAATATTAGTGACATTTTGGAGAAATTTTGGTGAGATTTTGGAAAAATTTTGACTAAAACTTTCACTGAAATTTTGGTGAGATCTCACTAAAATTTCAGTGAAATTTTGGTGAGATTTTACTAAAATTTTGGCCCTTGATCCATAAGCAGCCAATACAAATGTTTATCATGATATTTTTACATTGATTTTACTCAGAATTCTAACACAACTAGAAATATTTTGCTAATATAAACTATAATATCATGACATTGAAAAATGATTCTGCTTGAGGGCCATGAAGAAAACTCCGCAAAGATGTGACCATCTTTGATTGATGTAGGTATCTGGCACCAGTATAGTCACTTACCCACCAATGATCTTTATGTTGTCCCTCCTTACATTCTGGAAGTGATTCAGTTTGGAGTTATACAACTTTGAATTATCATCCTGGTCCAATCCATTCTCATTTACCATGTTAGGCGCTACTGTAGAGTTGTTAATAGTACTTCAAAACTATATGGCAAAAATCGCAAAATGCTAGTCTTGGTGTTCAGTTTTCTTACAGATTGACCAGTTACATTTCCCACTGACTTTGAATTTAAGCCATTCTCATTTCCACTCAATTTTCAAATCGTTATTCGAACTCAGACTTAGAGATGTCATGTTTGGCAGACTTTATAAGGATGTCATGTTTGGCAGGCTTTATAAGGATGTCATTTTTGGCAGGCTTTATAAGGATCATTGCCGAATGGGACCGGGCAGACCATTTTTTTGAAAACAGTTTCAGAGATGATATAATGAAATGGTCGTATCTAGGAAAGTTGGATTCAGATCAGGAGAAAAGTGGAATTTTGCTTTAAAATGGAAACAATCTTTTCATCTGAGGGCAGTTAAGTCCAATTCAAGTCAAACAAAAAAAGAAATGAAAGATAGCAAGGAAAGATGCGGAAAGAAGTTTTTTTTCCCAAAATGAACAATAAAATCAAGTTGAGAGCCATCAGAAATGGGAAATATAAGTTTTTGCTAAAACTCTTTCAAAATGTACAAGAGACAAAAAATAAATTAAATTAAAATGGATTTAAGGCTTATTTTATTATATCAGTAAAGTACTGTTTCTCAATGATATTATTTCATTGGTATTTCAGTGATATTACTATCACAAAATTTCATTGTAATTTCAATCATAAAATCTCATATATTTTCAGAAATTTTGGAAAAAATCTCCGTGAAATTTCATTGACATTACAGTCACTAATTCTCATAGATATTTTCCAAAATTTTGTCAAAATCTCAGTGAAATTTTGAAATTTCATTGAAATTTGATGAAATACCATAAGTTTGGTGAAGAAAGGCCATTTCACTGAAATTTAGGTCACATTTTTACCTGGGTTGGTCTGAAATGAAAAGAGCACAGATCTGCATGGGTACCACATCACCGATTTCCTGTGGGTCCTCAGGGATCCTGGAAAAGTTTTGGAATTTAAAAAATACATTTCATGGGCCTTGAAAAGTCTAGGAATTTCGCAAAACCTTTGCCACTGGTAAACCCATATTCCAGATTATGGAAAACTCCACATTTTGTCTAGCCTCAGCCTACAGCTTTAAGTAGATGTACAGTGTGCAGTATGAATGTGCAGTCAGGATATGTAGAACTTAAAAAATATTTTTTTGCTTTGTCATCATGAAGCATGAGACCATAAACATATTTTAAGACTTTGTCGTTATTATATGTGTACTTACTACAAGCCATTGTAGTCTACCCTGACTTAAGAGAGACAATAATGCATGTGCTGTATACTTCCCTTATGTTTAATTTGGATGAGACCATTAATGAATTTTTAAGCCTTCAAATGAATTGAGCTGACAACTAAAATAGTGTTCTCGGGTTCCCATTATAAAACTTCAGCTATGCATGATGAATTTGTAAGCTGTGTAGCTTAAGTTCAGTTCAGTGAACACAAACTAATTAGCATGCTGCACAGCTTGCCTAGATCAAAAGACAGTTGGCTTATCTGAGAAGGAAGGCTGTGATGAATAGAAACTCAAAAGATGCCAATGTGGCTATTCTTAGTGACTCAAGATCCAGAACTTTGAAGGTCTTTACAAACAAGTTTCAGATATTGAATGACCCCTGACCCAAATAAAATTGGATGTAACTCATATCTCTGCTCAAAAGATGAACTTTTTTCTTCAGAAAGAGCTTTATTTAACAGGCAAATAGATGATATCAAACTACATGTGTCACATGGGCACAAAAGGTGATTCTACATTGCTTTGACCCTTTACCACAATGATAAAAACTGCTTCACTTTTGAATCTGACATGGGGACACCTTTGAGTTGCACTATCAACATGACTAGAGTATGATGAGTACAAAGGAGATAAGAAATCTTTGCACATCAAGTCATATAATATTCTTTTAGTGAAAGAATGCCTTCGTCATGAAGCACAAGACTGAGTGGTCACTGTAGATAAACACCATTGAATGCTTAAGGCAGGGAGAAACTATTATCTGGTTTGGAAACACCAGGTCGTAGAATGCAGGTGACCATTACATATGGGAAGCCAATTTTGTGTTCTATACAGGTACCTGCTGCAAGTTAAGTGGATTTGGTTTGGTGCTTTATGGCACAGCAAAACAAACAAGTTGTTTAATGCTGTGGCAGTTGTAGTAATATGCCCAAGAACAGCCCACTGACCCAGACTGATCCACCAGTAGGATTGAACCTACACCCTTTCTGTCATGAGTCTGGTATGCTAACCACTTAACCACCGTGGCTCCCTGCTAAAATGGGTAAAATGCATTACAATGATGCACTTTCATTCTTAATGGTATTTGTATTTACAGTGACAAGTTTTACTACTTCAGGCATCAACTGGAGATATTTTCCCCTTTCTCAAGCCAGACCGCAGAAAAGTTGTGGCAGAATGTTACAAATCCGTGATTTTTTCCTCTGGTTAGATCGTTAAATTTGTTCCAGGTCATGGGTATTTTCAAGACTGAAACTTTATTGATACATTGCCTTGCCAAAGTGTAGATGTCTACTGGCATTTTTGTGTTGGAATAAAAATCCATTAATGAAGCTGGTGCTGAGCATAAATATTGACTGAACAGGTGAAAATCTTATTTTTACATTCTCTTTTACTTAACATCTCCCATGTCAAACTTATTAAGATTTGCAAGGGCTTATTGAAGATTATTTCCCCTCAATAAAATGACAGATAATGGAAAGGTGTCACTGTCTGTGCAAATACAAATAAGAAACAAAGGCTGTATGAGCAACTGCAGTTTCTCAATATACAAACCTTGTTTCCTATTATAGATTAAATCTCAAGGCCCATGTTTGTATCCAGCTTGTGTCAAGTACATGGTTTTTTTTTTTATAGTAAGAGCATAAACAGTCAAATGAAGAAGTGTATTGTTTTTAGTACAGTGAGGACAGGGAAGAGTGACATGGAAAAGTGCAGTGTGTTGAGTACAATGAGGACAGGGAAGAGTGAAATGAAGAAGTATGCTGTGCCAAGTACAGCGAGGACAGGGAAGAATGAAATGGAGAAGTGTACTGTTTTGAATACAATGAGGACAGGGAAGAGTGAAATGGGAAGTGTGCTGTGTAGAGTACAATGAGAACAGAAAGAGTGAAATGGGAAGTGTACTGTGTTGAGTACAATGAGGAGAGGGAAGAGTGAAATGGATAAGTGTACTGTGTTGAGTACAGGGAGGACAGAAGAGTGAAATGGAGAAATGTGCTGTGTTGTGTTTAATGAGAACAGGGAAGAGTGAAATGGAGAAGTGTACTGTTTTGAGGACAGTGAGGACAGAGAAGAGTGAAATGGATAAGTGTACTGTGTTGAATACAGGGAGGATAGGGAAATGTGAAATGGAAAAGTGTACTGTGTTGTGTTTAATGAGGACAGGGAAGTGTGAAATGGAGAAGTGTACTGTGTTGTGTGTAATGAGGACAGGGAGGCATGAAATGGAGAAGTTTACTTGTTGAGTACAGTGAAGACAGAAAAGAGTGCTTAAACAAAATGTTCCACAGCCCTGTGGTCAGAAGCACTGTTCAGCTAAAGTCTGCATTATGCCCAGTTTGCATAAAGTAAAAATAGCATATTAGCCATTGTTGCTTCTAATAGATGATGAAATGTATTTGATCATGTACTACACTAAAACAAGGTGATTCCTTAGCAAGCTCACATTCTTTGTATACACTGAGCCTTAAATTTACAGTCGTAACCACAAATTGCCAATGAAGGATTAGGTTGTCACAAAAAGTGCACTTTGTCATCAGACATTCTGAGTTTAGAAGGAAAGGTGAATGCAATTCAACTAAAGAAATGAGAGGGAGAGTCCTTTGATTACTGCTGAGACATTTGATGTCAGAAAGACTTTAGATAAGCATTGTCAGTTATACATTTTACAGAATTGGGAAAATCGAATGGATGGACAGTGATAGTTAACAGCCAGTTGTTTGTATCCTGATTTAATTGACAAAGTAGTTTTGTACTACAGTTGATGATTATATGTAATCAGTTTTCAATAATATTAATATAAATTTGTGATCTTGATTCCTTAATATGCTTGTGACTTTCAAATGAAAATATTACAAATTTAAACATTAATAATGCCTTACAGATTTGTATGTAAGTGTTACATGCTTGTGTGATCCTGCTTAGGAAAGGCCATGTCTCTTGTAACACCACTTTCCTGTTACAGAATGGGTGGCCTTACAAGCGGGCAATCAATATATAATTGGTTCTGCGACTTGGATAGTTGTATGGAGTATAACTTTGAACCAGTGAAGATATTCTAGTGAAACTTTATCCACTCGTGTGTCATGTATGACTGGTGTGCCATAAAGATGGCCCACTGCCTTGAGGCAAAGGTCACAGCCAGGAAACATACAACTTGTATGCTTGATCCCAGATTATACCTTTTGGACCATGAAAGATATTTTAATGAAACTGAACTACAGTAGTTATATATCAGGACCTGACAGAGTGTCACATATCTAGAGCACATGTATGGTGGATGACACGGGTACATTACAAAATTATGAAAAGCCCAGCTGCATTTATCACAAAAGCAGCTTGCAGGGCAAAGAGCTTAAGTTACCCAAGTGTCCAAAGCACAATTTTAAAAGGGTATGGGTTAATCAATCATGAAAAATTTCATTTCCAGTATAGAAGACTAGTGACATAAGAGGCTGATGTTAAAATGCATCGGAATATGCAAGAATAGCTAATCTTTGGGGTAAATTGTGTGTGTGATCCAGTTTTTGACCAGTTTTTTTCATTTTCAAGAACATGTAAATAAGCAAAGGTGACTCCCAAAGTACTGTTTGCCATGCATTCTTATTCAGTAAAAAAAACTAGGTAGGTTGGCAGTTATTTTTTATAAAAAAATATTGTAATGATAGGTATATATATGATGTACTTAGCATTGCAAGTATTGGGCTAAACCAGCTCAGTTAGATGCACAAATCAATTTCAGGAATTTAAAAAGAAAAAGATTTCACCCTGGGGTAAAAAAGGTGCTTGGGTCAGCAGTGAAAAAATAGGAATGGACAACCAGCTGGAAATACAATTTTTGGGGGGACTTATGATGTGAACAAACTGAAAACATAAGCATGGCACATACAAGTGTATATAGCCAAAATATATTTAACAAAAGGGATTGCAAAACCAAGTGTGCCAGTGTCACAACCACACAGTTCGTTCCCAATTGAAAATTCTGTTAAACCTAATTTAAAAAAATTATTTGGGTGTAATCGGAAACTTGAAAAATCTTAACACACTGTTTGTTTGCAAACTGGTGAAGCAAATCTCATTTTAAAATCTCTTAAGCACTGTATAATGATGTTTTTTTTTTTAGTATTGTTTTCACTTAACTACTTTTTACGATGTCTGGTTGCTTCTAAATCAAAATGGGGCTAATCTGATGTCCAATATGGCCACCACGATGACCATCTTGAAGATCTTGTTGCTCCTCCTGCATTAAGTCATGTTGACATGGAGATTTCACCAGAAGACTTCTTCTGATGCAGTGCTTGAAAAGTAGCAGTAATCCCTTAGACCAAGGCTAGTAAATTTCCTGTTGAACTATTACAGACTGCCTACCCTTATAATTTTGCTCTAAGTCTTACGGAAATGACCCTTAAAATATGGACTTCAGGAATAAGATCACAATTTCTGGAAGTACGAATGTTTGTGGTAAAATCCAGATAATGACTTTGATTCTTATCAGGGTTTCATATTAGATTCAGTGGAATTGATCAGGGAACCAGACTAGCTCACTTTAAACTGCATGTAGCGTGTATTTTGTGATGCAAAATGTTTGCATGATCAAGCTGTTGCTTAATTGTTTTTTTAAATTGTGTCCAGTGACATGTCAAGACAAAAGGGATTGTAAACCTTTTTAAAAGTTTTAATAGTTTGAAAGAATACAAGGGAATGTTCAGATTCTGCAGGAAAAAGTCACAAAGGGGCAACTATTATGTTAAGTGGAAATCATGTGTTGATTTGATTGTGTCACATGGAAAGATGATTGCCCTCAGGCCTACATTAGTTTTTTGGGGGAAAGGATTATGTCAAGTATAGAGAAATCAAGAAGCCATTAAGCTCAGGGGGATTTGGGACTGCAGTATGTGAAACTGTACTGGAGGTAATTAAGGTCCAAGTAAACTTTTGAGTTGAACATAATGTTTACCATCACTGTATCAGTCTTGAATCACACTTTTGGAATTTTAAATGCACGTTTTCCAGCTCGACAATAGCAGTACATGATATTTTGTTACACCTTATTTAAATCTGGTCCAGCTTACAGAAGATAATCGACTGCCTTACTGAGAAGGTCTTAGGGATGGCACGGCTGCTATTAGTTTTCATATTGTCAATAGTTAGATTGCTAATATAGTTTTACTACTGCCTTTTGGCATTTGTAGACTGATTAGGAAAGATTCAGCATCACTAATAAATCACTCTATTAGTTTGATCACTACAAAGATGTGAAATTCTTTGCCTATGATGTCTAGTTGGTCCTAAATCAGAATGGTGCTGATCTGATGTCCAATATACATGTAGCTGCCAGAGTGGCCATTTTGAAAATCTTATCACAACTCCCCCTGAAGGACTTATGGTACTAATTCAGTTCCCACAGTAAATCTGTGAAAACACCCTGATATTAAAAATTCAATAACTTAAAAATTTCTAAGTGCTAATGATAAGACTTTAGGTCAAATAAAAATATGTGCATTTCTGGTAGGCTGACTGTCACTGTTTCTCAGTGCTGACCCTAGCACTTTTTCCACCAGTAGTAAAAATAAAAATATCACAAAAAATCACATTATATATATATTTAATGTTTATAAGAAAATAAAAGAAGACCTGATAGCCCTGATTTTAAAACCAGTGCAATAGGAAACACTTATTTCTTTTCTTGGCCTTATATTTATCAGTATAGATATATCCTTGAAGACAACTTCTGTGTAGTGAAAACCAATTATGACCCATGGCATTTTCTAGATTTACATGTGCTTTCAATACCACACCAAAGAGTTGGTTGCTGATTTCAATAACGAATCTTTCAAACTCAGGTCTGTACAGAGACTGAAATTCTATCAATAAAACATTGTTTATTTTTTCAGGTACAATTAGGATAAACTGTCAAAAGATTATTTTTCTTAAAATCTTACTTTCATTATTAACCAATCCCAGCTAGCCAAACCCGTATATCCTGTCTTTTATCTTCACTCATTTCTAGACTGTTTCCCATTTTTCCATATTAGTACCATGAGTTCTGAAATGATAGTCAATTCAAGATGGGGTTTTTGCTAAAAGACTTCTTGTGATGTTGAGTTGGTCCTGAATGAATTCTGTGCTGATCTGTTATCAGATATGGCTGCCACAATGATCATCTTGAAAATCTTGAAAATTTTGCAGTCACTACTCCTAATTGGCTGGTCATTTCAACATTGTACTTTCATCAAAATTTTCTTATAATGTCTAGTTGGTACTAAACTGAAATGGTGCCAATCTGATATTGAATATGGTTGCCATGGCATTCATTTCGAAAATCTTGCAATCATTACTCCAAAATGGAAGGTCGTTGTCCTGAAAGGAAATGGTGCCAACATCCATTATGCTCACCACAGCAGCTAATTGGAAAATCTTGTTATTGCTGAAGAATATCAAAATTTGGTTTTAACACTTTTCAGTTAAAAGGAAGAATTGGTCCTGGAAATTATGGTTTTATTTTCTTTGGTATGTTTTACACTTTCTGGTCATTTTTCCTGTTTTATTTCTGTTTGGAAGTTCATGTTGATTTTGATCAACTTCTTGCAGAAAGGACAGTGTCCATGCTGTATTTGCCAAAAAAGTGTGTTTCTGGTTGGCTGACTGTCCCTGTTTTACAGTGTGGACCCGAGCACTTCCCCCATCCCTGGTTTTAAAAAAAATTATGAAATTTATGTGTGCGTGTAATTGAGCTGGTTTTTCACCCTACTTTAAGTGCTTAGTACATGAAATATACTCATCGTTATGATAAATACTGATCATAATATATACTGTATGTTTTAAAAAAACAACCTACCTACCCTAATTTTAAAAGCAGTGTAATGGTAAACACATTTCGGGAGGGTTATGGTTCAAAATCAGCTTCTTCCTGAAAGGATTGTGACCTTGTCATATTGTGGTTTTATTGACTTGACATTTCAGTTTATATGTGATTGTTAGTAATCCAGTCAAGTTTAGCTTCTATTGAGGGCAAGTGGGTTATAAAAGAAATAGCCCCATTGATCACCAAGATAAACCTCAGATGTTACCTTATCTGGGGGTGTATTACAGGTCATTCACCTGTTTCAATAAGAGTTCTCTTGAGTGTAACTCTTTCAACCCCAAGTAATGTTTTATTTGCATATAAATTGCTTTATTTGCATATAAATTATGATCAGATGTACATTTGTGTTACTGACATCTTCCAGATATTTATGTTTACTGTGTAAGGGAGCTTGGGTTGTAAGTTATTTAGGCCTGACAAAAAAATCTATGTTTCTGGTCAGCTGATTGTCCTGGTTTCAGTCATTGCTGACCCTAGCACCCTTTTCCTGATGGTAAAAAAACATCTCATTAAATATATGAAATGTTTGAAAAAAAACCAAACTTGACTACCCTAATTTTAAAACAAGTGCAATAGGAAATGCAAGTAGTTATTTGTTTGGTCTTAAATTTATATATTCATGCATAGATTTTGCATTACTTACGTTTCTCAATACTGTACCAGTCTGGCATGGGATGGAATTAAGAATGAAATGTTTGCCATATAGTAACCAAAACAATGCTGTTTAATTGAACCAATGCAAAAGCCAACCTTTTCCCCAATCTGTGCTTTTTAAATGTAATCCATTGACAGTATGCATGCTTTACCATGCTTTGCTCGTTTTATTTGATTATGTCATTTTCATTGTATTATGACGTGGTTCCGTTTGTAAAACGTTTTTGTTGAATACATCTGAGCTAAAAGTAGACAATTTGAGTTGGTGTTCTCTATATGATGTTGTATTATTGGCCAGTATTTTTCCAGACTCCTCCCACCTTACCAGTCTAATGTCAGTTAAGGGCTTGTAACCTGTGCCTCTGTCATATTCAGACTTCACCCATCAGCCCCATTTGCATGTGACTAGACACTTTTCTATGCTGTGTCATCATCCTTGTGAGTTGGCTTTAATGTACCGAAGGACTTTTTCATATGTTGTCAGTTGGGATCAGGTCTTTGAAAAGTGACAGCGCTAACGAAGATATTCACCCTTCACAAATAGAAGAAATAAGAGAAAATTTGCACTTAGTGTTGAAGAGCATAATATGCTGCCCCAGGCAGCTGTCACAATAGAAAATTCGATCTTTGCATTTCTTGAAACTAAACTTGACTTGTAGCAAGCCTTAATGACTGTTCAAAGATTCCCCAGTGGTTGAATTAGGAGTATTGAAGATTTGGAATTTATATTGTTTCCAAGGATGTAAGTGTTACCTGTTTTGTTCAGATATGTAAGTGTTTCTTTATTGGATATTTCACTGACAACATTATGTTCTCAGTGAGACTAATTGCATACATGGGATAAGATTAAACAGTTTATATAAATCCAGTGTCATATATTTATTTATAAGACTTGACCTCAAATAACAATTCTTCAGATAGTTGAAGTTACTAAGTGTATATATGAAAATATAGTAAATTCGACATATTTTCTTTAATTATTCAGTACTCTCTCTGAAAGTCAACATGTATCTGTTTTACTCCATTGTTACAAGGATTATTTGCATTTCATTATTGAACTGAGCCCTACTGCTCATAGACCAGAAGAACTTATGGATGGCCTGTTGTCTGTTGTCCGTCGGATGTCTATCCATTCATTAGTTGAATTGTCCCTCCACATCAGCAACCTAGAAATTAAAGCAGCATTTTCAGCATTGCAAGGGTGCATTGATCCAATAAGGGACTGATGTGTGATGGTCTCCACAGAAACTCATCCATTGTAGCTCACCTACGATGTCAGGGAGGCACACATGGCCCTTCTCATTGCATGGAGGTCCGGAATCTCTTCATGATACCTCAGAGAATGTCACAGTCCAAGTTTGCCACATTATGGGCAAGATGAACATAATAGCAGAGGCTGCCTTCTAGAACAGACCATGCCATCCTCACAGAATGGTCTCTTCACTACTCAGTAAGAGAGTCCCTGTTTTCCCTCAGGGGAAGACCTCTAGGGAACCTGTTTGTGACCAGGCTCAACAACAAACTTCCCTTTATGCATCTCCAGTCCCAGATCAGAAAGCATAGGCAGTCAATGCATTCAGCTTCCAGTTGGATCACCTAATTGCATATGCCTTTTGCCACCCCCACCCCCCCTTCCGACTGCTACCTTAAGTTCTGCAAAGAATCTGAACTTACACTGCTCAGATCATTCTCATCGCCACTTTGCGGCCCCAGTGATCATGGTTCAGACAGTCTCATAGACCTCTTGATCGATTAACCCAGGTCTCTACCACACATGATCTTGTCTCACAACACTAGGGATCCCTTCTCCACAACAGCCCAGACACCACACATGATCTTGTCTCACAACACTAGGGATCCCTTCTCCACAACAGCTCAGACACCACACATGATCTTGTCTCACAACACTAGGGATCCCTTCTCCACAACAGCCCAGACACCACACATGATCTTGTCTCACAACACTAGGGATCCCTTCTCCACAACAGCCCAGACACCACACATGATCTTGTCTCACAACACTAGGGATCCCTTCGTCACAACAGCCCAGACATTCTACACCTTCACACCTGGCTCACCTCAGATGATCACTCCGCCAGAACAAATTTTTGGGCTGAGTTGCTAGTTGCATCTTTCAGGCCAGGAGAGCTTCTTCATCCAAAGTATATGATGTGAGGTGGAGAATCTTGTGTGATTGGTACAGTAGGAACACATTAATCCTATCTGCCCTTCAGTAGCTTACATTGCTGATTTCTTTTTGTTACTGTTTGAACCAACAGATGTTCAGTATCTGCTATCAAAGGTTCTGCAGTCTCCAACACTCTTATATTCTCTCAGGGCACAGACATCGGTTCAGATCTGCATCTTGCTTATTTTGTAAAGTATTTTGAGCTTCAGAGAATTTTTGCCTACTGTCTTATGCCCAGATAGAATCTTTCTTTCTCAAAACGGTGTTCCTTCTTGCTCTTGCCTCTTTGTGATGAGGCAAGATTCATGCCTTGTCCATTGACTCTGGCTGTCTCAGGTTTAATGGAAATTGTGACTGCTTCCCTTCTCTTCCAACCGGGTTTTTCTCTCAAAAATCAGTAGTCCCATTACTCACAGAGAATCCCAGTCTCAGTAAAATCTGCACAAGGGATGATCAAGATAGACTTTTATGCTCCGTGCATGCTCTCCACTTCTATCTCAGTGACTCCAAAGCAAAAAGAAAGGGTAGGAAACATCCCTTTCTCCTTCTTAATGGCTCAGTAGACATTGTGGCTGCCACTCTGTCCTGGTGGATTGTCATGACAATCACAAGAGCCTGTGAGTCCCTCACTGATTGAGACCTTGCCTTTATGAAGTTTAAAGCCCATGGGGTTTGAGCTGTTGTTACCTCATGGGCCTACCATAATCATTCCTCCCTGGAAGATATGAAGAAAGCCTTTGGTGCTCTATGCTACCTTTTCCTCCTTCTTCCTCTGCTCATTAGCACAAAGGAGAGCAGTTTTTTTTTTCTTCTCTGGATCCCATTGTTACAGCAGAGTATGTTACTCAGAGAGACATTACCCATCTATTGATGGAACTCACTTTCTATGGTGAGTACATTTAATTTCTGTTTTTGATCAATTTGACAATCAGCCTACCCACCTTACTGACAAATAGTGATAGGATAAGTAATTGCTGCTATTAAAATGTAGTTTTTACTTGGGTAAAACTAATTTTATTTATACAATACTTAACATATTGTTACTGCCGAATACCGATCTCCCACCCCACTCTGATGTCTTGAGTA
Organism: Megalonaias nervosa; assembly: GCA_016617855.1. NCBI lineage: Eukaryota > Metazoa > Mollusca > Bivalvia > Unionida > Unionidae > Megalonaias > Megalonaias nervosa. The sequence goes on along the minus strand of JAECUM010008037.1, from coordinate 18,866 downwards.
ATCGTCACCAGTGAAAAAGATGGCATATTACATATACCTTCTGCACATGACCATTCCACATAGAGAATGGTGTACAAAAGGACAAATAGGTCATACCAACTTTTCTTCACTCTGGGGGAGAATGTATTCACATCATACAGAAGGTGTATTTTTGGCATGAAAATAGGTTAGCTATGCAATAGCGTCAGGTAAGTATTGCATTATTAAAATTAGTTTTATGCCCCAAAAAAACTACATTTTACTAGCCCAAACTACACTGCATTGAAGAAGGTTGAAGGCAACTTTGATAGAGTTTGTGATTGAAAGCAATGTTTCTTTAAATCAGATTTTTACTCCATATATAAAATGCAAGATTATTTCATTTGACAGAATAGTGTTTAACTGGGATTCATTTTTGAAGAGTGTGATTCTGGGAGCAATACACTATCAGCAAAGAACAGCAAAAATAAATTTCAAAACTCCAGCTTGATGGAGGTTTAATTTGTCAAGCACAACAGCAAGGGGGAGCATTTAATTCTTTGCACACACTGCAAACATCATATGGACATGAAGTATATGTTCGTCAAAATAGGAGCACGACCTGTATGTAGCACATTCAACATGCTGAATTGAACATTATCTTTATTATTATTTGTTATTTTAATTTTGTTGAAACACTATTAATTGACCCTTTTTTCAGGATGATTTTAGCTATGAAATAGAGTGATTGAAAGAGTAATAAGCACAGTCTCGTTTGCACAGCTTATTTGTGTTGATAAGGCACTACCACCCACACTCGACATGGCATTTATTGCTGCTGCATTAAGTGAAATTATCATGTTCTTCCCCTTCCCCAATGAAATGGTCAGTCCTAAATGTGATGTATATTCATTTTTCTAGAGACAAGCATATCCTATGGTCAGACTGCATCAGATAGTTTTGACAATGGTAATGATATGGTCAATATGAACAACTCCATTATGACCAGGTTTTGCTCATAGAATCCACCTGAGAAGTTTGGACAACAGTACCATCAAATAGTAATAATCATGATGATAATAATAATGGCTTAATTTAAAGAGGGTAACACATTTAATTGAACTATTCCACCTTGAGGCCCACATAACAAGGGAACTTATTTATGTACAAATGCACACATATACACACACATGCATACATATGCAGTAGCATGTAAATGTGTAGACAACAATATGTTTACTTTCCTTTCACAAGAAGGATATTCCCCATACATATTGAATCCACATATTAAATATACATGCAATATACAATTAGTGACAAACAGATGGGTAGTAAATTTAATGATGCCCACAGGCATTCATGAGTACAAATACAGTTGTTTTCACTCTCTTTTTTAAACTACTTCTTTGAAGCCATTGGATATATTTGGTTTGGAAGAAGGAAATGGAGTGGGTTTTCTAATCTGGAATACTATTCCAGAGCAAAGTTCCAGTCTCTAGTGAATACAGAGATGAACACTAATGACAATTACATTACCTTCAAACTTCCTGTTGAAAATATCAGCGAATATTACATCAATTTAAGCATATTGCCATCCAGTGGGTTTTAAGACAGAAACTTGATGTACAGTATGTTTTTATTTAATATCAGTGTGTTTTGTGATTATGAGTGTGTGTTTGTGTGTCATTGCTATCTGACAATGCCAAGTCTACCAACTATATTTTTTGTTTCCAAGTGTATTAAATGCTTTGACCCCCCCCGTGTTAATTGTTTTTATTTTGATTTCAATTTCCAATTATTTTATTTATAGGCTTACGTGAAAAGATAGCTTATTTTTAATTGGACGACATCACTTTTTGTGCACAGACCCCTCCCCCAATCAGACCTTAAAATACATTTTTTGAGTCTTAAGCACCCCTGCCCCCAAGAAAATCAGTTGGGAATATGGCATGTATGCATTAGGAATCTGATCTTAGGATTGGTGGTCTATCTTAACAGGGGTCTTTGAAGACTTGTTTACTGTAATACTGAAATGATGCACAAACTTCAAAAAGGGCAGCAAAAATTATCAAAATATTTGCCGTTTCATACATGACCCAAACTTCTATTCTGAAAATTCAGATGGCTGAAATTTTAATTCCGATTAGTCTACCAAAAGTTCATATTAATATTCTGAGTAAAGAATGAACTTTGTCCACAATAAAAGAATGGTATGTTTCACCTTAAGTCAGAAGAATAATACCAGGAACCAAAATGAGATAGATTAAATATGTTCATTGCATAACACTATTTCCAGAAACAAATCATGTGCTTGCACTGGTGTTATTCAGTGGAATGAATTCCCCGAAACCATTAGATCAAAAATAAACCTGAATGTGTTCATTAGATCAGAACAAATCTAAATGGGTTTACAACAAAATCATATTACCATTATTTTAAAAGGTAATTTTCATTCCATATTGAGATTTCTCCTGTAATGCATATGTTGCATACTTGGCGCATTATGTTCGCCATTCTCTGAGTCCTGTATCAGCTTGTACTTAGTTGTCTTATTATTTGCCCTATAATTTCATTTTGACATTAGATTAATACATATCACGACCAGTTGTAGTAAAGTTGACAATATATTCGGGCAAGGTACTTCATTAAGAAAACCTGCTCCTGAAAAATGGTAGCTGGATATATTCACTATTAAGAGTAGTCTCCCACTATTGGGTATCACATTGCGAAGTGACTGATAATGTAATGGAACTTTCCTTAAGTACTACCACACATTGACTAGGAGCTGTACTTCTTTAAATACTACATCAGTTATTTGAAAATATTAAATGAAACATCATTATGAATAAAACAAAAAAATATTAACTAGTTTTAATGGAGAGACAGCATGTTTGAAACATTACTTAATATCTGCTAATACTGTCATTATGAGGAATATTTTTGTTGTAGGCAAGATGTATTTGTTATTTACTTTAATTATTCTATAATATGATTAAACTCTTTTTTGTTTGCTGTGTATGAGTAGTGAAATCAAATTGGACATAATATGTGTTATTTGCTTGTGGTGTGTATACTACTGAAAATTATTGTAGACATAGACTAGTTAAAGTGAGTGATATGCACAATTAATTTAATTAATTAATTTCTTTCATGTCTATGCTCTTCTACTAACTGCTAATTTAGCCAGTTTGTGACAAAAATTTTAACCGCAGGTCCAGGTAAGTGGCAAATTTAAATGTATGTTTTTCATACCGTTTTCTGTAATTATGGCATGTAATATATACATTGATCTTTTAATGCTCAGATTGCACTTTTATGCCACTTATATTAGTAATAATTATGCTTATACCTCTCTTGGTGATTGGCATATGTAGTCCTACAACAAAGCAGTTCAAGTTCACATTTGATGCAATTTCTCTTTGATCGGGTTCCTGGGTAACTGATCATTAGGATTGATGGATACCTGGTAGAAGTTTCCCAAAATTTTGGCATCTCTAATACTTACCCTAATTTTAAGAACAGTGCAGTAGAAAACACACATATATTTTTTTTTTTGCCTTATCATTATCAGTACCTAAATGAATCAGATGCAATATATGGAGTACAGCCAATTCTCATACATGTTTGCTTTGTCTTACAGATGGCATAGTTGGTATGAAATTCATTCATATGTCAAGAAAAGAATGAACATGAAAACCCTGCTTAACAGTCCTCTTAGGCAGTGATGTAGAAATGTATAAATTAATTGGAACATCAGGGACAGTCACATTCATGTTTGTTTACTGGCAGTAAACTAAGCTGTTTTCACATGTAAACTTTGCAGCTTTATAATGTTCATGTTTACATGCATGTGTATCAGTGTTGTCCCTAACCTGTTTTAGGAGGGCAAAGCACTACTGCTCTCCCTAGATGATGCGCAGCACTTGCTGGCATGCATCTGTCATCCGTGTTGGCTGCCCCGTCTTATTTTTTTGTGTGATTTAATACATGGCATATGGTACTATTCAACGTGTGCAACTTTGGCATCAACTTGGTGTGCTTAACCTCTAGTTTTCACTTGTATTACAAATACTACAAATGCTGTATTGAAAGGCCACAGTTACGAGAGATCAGAATATCAATCCACCAAATAATCTGTTTTAAAGTAAAATGACCTCCAGTGAGAAATGACCTTTTTTGAGAAACCATGTTTTACTGGCAGAAGGGATAGTTAACATATTTAGAGCACAAAAATGCCAGCTTTCATAGAATGGGAGCCCAGACAGGTGCTAAAAATGCCCTGATGGGCAACCAGCACTCTGCCCTGGTTATTAGTCTGTGGTAAATGCAGTTTTGTGATGGGTCCATCATCAAAGGGATGGAATTCTGTTATTCTGCTTGACCAATGCCATTTGGCACAACTCGTAAAATGTATATTTGGAATTTCAAATCTTCTCTTTAGTTACTGGCACCAGGCTCAGAAATCCTCTACTTTCAGAAATTGTAGTGATTTACATTATACACTGACATTTTTTGTTATATTGTTGCATTTACTGAGCCATGGCTGCTGGAATACTTAAACTTCATTTAAATAGTTTAGCCTGAAATTTTTAGACCAGATTTGCTATTCATAATGTTCTAACTGGTGGCACATTGTGAATGTACTTGAAAATGGAAGGGCCACAGATAGCTGTTACTGCTGAGAGTTGAACCTAGTTCATCTTTTTCACAGTCATTGGGATTTTTCATGAGGGAGACTGGGGCCATTTTTTGGAGAAAAAAAATCACTGGGAACACAATTTTTAGGAGTATAATTGCATAAATTGGGAATTCTCAGTCTGCATGCTGATTGTGAAACATTTTTTGTTTTGGGATTTGGTGTCCTTTGAGGTACTCTTGAGGACCACTGGAGAAAAATCACAATTTATACTCAGTTGCACATGCCACTAAAGTTTCCTTAACCTTTATTCCAGTTAATTCTGTTTACATTAGTGAATAGCTGGTTTTGTATGTGATATTGCCAGATCTTATTGCAATTAAGAATTTTTAGCAGAAAGCAGGGTAGTATCTTTTGAACAACAGTGCATAGCATCCTTTGTGATTATTAGTTACAGTTATATCTTATTATTGACATTGGGGAATTGTTACGCATTCAAGCATGCATTTTGTAAGTGCATTATGTGATGGCACATACGGGTCTTGTAGTTTGCAGTTGGTCTCAACTTGTGAGCAAGTACATACAGTATCACAAATTGTTCAGACCACTCACCTTAGGCTGTATTGAACATTAATTTTAAATACAAGCTGTGACTATAAGGTTCATACTTGAAAAGCAAACTTCTTACATGAGTCATTTATCATGTATGACATCTGTTAGAATAAAATTGCTGCCATCAGCTCTTGTAACAATTTGTTGGAATGCTAGCAGCTGTTTTTCTCTGGATAATTCTAAAACCTTAGATAGTTTTCAGTTTGCTGCCAGCAGTTGATATACATTTTTACCCTTTCTGTTGCATTCTTTGGGAATTTTACAGTATATAGCGTACCTGTGAAAGATTTCTTAAATTCCATTGGAGAATTGTTGTAACATTTTGTTATATGCTTATTTTCTCTATACTTCCTAATAAACGTTGATGTCAAGCTTAAATTTTCATTAAATTACCCAAAAGATAGAACATAACTGGCTCGTAATCATACCAAATTATTCTGAAGTACTCAAGTACAGAGAGGTGATTACCATCATCACATGTTCTAAAATATGTGTACTGGTTTTTGTCAGCTGCCACATGTATTAGTAGGAAATGGAATATTAAATTGGGCCTGTCCATTAGATCTGTGAATGGGTAGCCGGATACTTGGGTTCCCACCCATTGATAATGACCTGGGTAATAGAATGAGCCATCAGGTACCCATGTACTATATACAAGTTTTTTACCAGTGCACCTGTGGAGGCATGGTGGTGATTTCTAGGTATCTATTCCTTCTTTCTCAAGCAAAAGTAGATTCGATTAAGTACCCCAGCATGAGGTGTGGGGAACAAAAGAAATTGTGTGAGTTGTACCATAGGTGTCAACTTGTACGGTTTACCTGTAATTTGTATGTTTTAGTTTCCTTTTTTGTCAGTGTATGGCCGTACAACCATTTTGTACGGTTTTTTCATACAAAATTATTTTTAAAAAAATTTTTATTTTTATTTTTTCGTTTTGTGTGTATCTGGGACTCCAGGCATAATTTATTTTTAGAATGAGAATTCAACAAGATCAAGGTGGCCCGAAACAACCAATCAGATCATAATCAATACTGTGCTTTTCATTAGATAATGAAACGAGTTTCATTGATGGTTCAACTCCTACGTGCGAAGATCTTGTTATTTATCGACCGCTCCGCTTGCTTTGTGGTTAGAGCGTCCGCCTCGGATGTGGGAGGTCATGGGTTTGATCCCCGGCTGAGTCATACCAAAGACTTACAAAAATGGTACTAACAGCTGCCTTGCTTGGCGCTCAGCATTAAGAGGTTAGTGTTAGGACTGGTCGGCCTGTTGTCAGGATAATGTGACTGGGCGGGACATCATGCTACATGTCTGCGGCATGATGCCACAGTGCTGGACATCACTGTGGGCTGCCACACTGCAGACATCGTAGCGATATGACTGAAAAATTGTTAAAGCTACGTTAAAAATCCACATCACAACACATCACACTTGTTGTTTATCACTCTGAAATTTGATGCTCACTTGGATTTCTAATATTGATTAACTACTTGCGTAGTATGTTTTCTTATTTTATACAGTATTATTTTATTATTTATACTTATTACTATCAAATGCATAAAATTTACATCAATTTTCATACTTTGCGTAGTGTAGCAGTCATGTTGGTGTAACCGTAATTTGTCTGACTTTTCCGTATGGAGATAAAGTAGATTTATTAAAATTTTTAACAATATACTAATTAAAAATAAATAGTCTGCTGAAATTAGCACTGGCATTTTATCGTGCTGTCATAGTTTTGAATTAAGTTTGTCAGATACGTAATGCAAACAGGAACATGCATTGCCATAATGACGGAAGTAGTACAGAAACCAAGTGACATCGTTCTCGTGGCTCGAAAATATGTAACACTGCCAATTTATATCCAGTTTGTGACCAGAATTGGCACACCATATAGTAAATTCATAACTTTTCAAATACCAGATACACATTTTTAATAGAAACGATCAACAGCTTACCCGGTATAAACTTCTCGACTGCTATTTTGTCATTTTTTTTATTTCTAGATTTCTATTTTTGGATAGCTCCTGGTGTAATATCTTGGGGTTTATGGGGAAAAAAATAAATTCATAACACATTTGTAATCGGGAGATCTTCCTATATCACATGTCAAATCTAAATTTAAAAAAAAAAATTTCTTTCATCTAGTTGAAATATTCCATCCATCAAAAATGGCTGAGCCTAACTCAAAGAAACGCAATGCTTGAAGACACTGACGGAGGTCATGGCAAGTTTCAGACTGATTGGATTAAAGTCCCTGGCATTGTAGATGTATCCAAGTTAGGATCTTCCCATGCTTTTTGTAAAATATGCAGTAAAGACATTAAAGTGGTGGCATCAGGCATATATGATCTGGAGGAACACTTCAGGACAAAACTGCATGAAAGAAATTTTGAAATGAAGAAGGGAGCATCCATCAAAAGCTTCTTTGCTCAGCCAAAGCAGGAAGATGATAATGTTATAAGTAAAAAGAATGAAATAAAGTTTCAGAAATGTAAATAATTATGTAAATATGTGTAAATGTACTTTGTGTATAGCATTTGTTGTTTGAAAACTGTTTATCTTATGTAATGTATGAATATATTTTTTCATGTAAGGTTTTTTTTGTCTTTGTAAGGTATTTATTGGTCTGGCGTACAGGTTTTCATCTCGAGGGGTTGACACCTATGGTTGTACTGTAATTTGAAAATCATGCTATCACTGAGGAATATCTGATGGTTTCAACACAAATTAGCTAAAAGGAGGAAATGATCTCTTGCTGAATTTTTGGAAATTCTTTTCACCCAGTAGAGCAGAGGTCTGAAACATGCAGCCCATGGGCCACATGCGGCATGCCAAGCTGTATCCTGTGGCCTGCAAAATGATTGGGTTCACAAGGTGTCATGAGAGATAACAGGTGGTGCAGTCCTTGGGCCATTGAAAATGCCCTCATGCAGCCCTCATGGTGGTTGAGTTGAGGCCCCTGCAGTGCAGCATCAGTCCATTAGAGGGACTCTTGGTTTTGCTAAGTTGGTATCACATATTTAGCAGCTAGTAAAGAACAAACCATGATTTATGAATCAAATCCAGGTCCATAGCCACTGCAAAATGGGTTTCAATTTAGCAGGTGTAGCAGGGTTCTCTCTTCTTGTACAACTGCTGCCAGTAATGTCTGCCCCATTTATTATCTGATCTGCATAAAGATTTGTTTGAATGATGGTCAGATGAATGAACTCATCATAAATCAGTCTTAAATGGTCTATGGGTTTGGTATTCTCCATTTTTACATTTACTTTAAAATACTACTGAATAGGAAAGTTGACCAGCATACTATTTCTTTCCCTGTTTATCATGTACATCAGATTCATTCAGCATCATTTTCGGACTCAAAATCACACTAGTGTTTCCAGTAACTCTTTCCCAGCTCAATGGTCATCATGCCAAAAAACCCAGAGGTGTAAACAGTTGCCTGCATGAAAAGTGACACATCTTGACAATCACACTAAGAGCTCTACCTTGGCGCAGCTCATGTGTCAATGAGCACTCTAAGGGTTAAAATTAACAAACCTCAGTGCAGTCATGTAAGTACTTACAGATCAACCACAATGTTCAAGTGCTTAATAATTGGCTTTCTGCAATTGAACATTGATTATCGAGTTATTAAAGGGATTGAATAAATTCACTAGGCAAGTTCGTAGAATGCTGGAAATGCAGTTTTTGGTATTCAAAGGTAATCTCCCAGTTCTAATGTGTATGACATACAGCCAGTGTCGTAACACATGATTGCTACTGCTGCCCTCTGTGCTGATAATAAAGATGAACAACAATGTTTTTTCAGTATTCATTAAAAGTTATTTGTCACATTTTCATTAAAAATTATTTCTCACACAATTGTTGCTAAAAGCTTTTATGACACATTTCACAAAAGTCACACTGTACAGCCATGGGTCTATTCATAAAAAATATTTCCACGTGAAAACTACCCCATTTAAAATTTGAAAAATCCTTCTTGCAGAGATGTGAAAATATGTGTAGAGATTGAGGAGAAATCACTGCATATGTGTGTTCTTCATGCTGAACATTTGATAATCCAGTCCCAGCTAATTATCGATGGTTTTAAGATTATTGCAGTCAGATTCGCTTTTTCACTCTAAAATCCTTCTGCAGATGTTTTTCCTTGAGTTGATACTACATATGCGACCCCAACAAAAAGTTTCACAAGCAGACGAAAGTTTTTGGATGTTTACACTTACAAAAGTATCATGTTTAATTTCCCCAGGCATCTGTCACTACAATGGAATTTAATACTGCAGGTAATAAATTTTTGATTCCAGTTATTGGTTTTTACAGTTGATATTGTTAGGTTACACCTGAGATATGGGATATGGACAAATTACAGGTATTAAACATGAAAAGAAAGCAAGTACGTACCAGAATTGCCTAATGGCACTAAGACTGACATGCTTGCCATTGTATTATATATTTCTTTAAAATTGCAACTTTTATTTAGAAAGTTGGAGAGGAAGATATGTATGATTAGAATATTGGAATTTGTAAATGTTTATAACTGCTCTGGTGGCTTAAATAGTTAGAACAACCTCGGATGTGGGAGGTTGCAGGTTAGAACCCTGACTGATTCATGCCAAAGACATGTAATAATGGTACTAGTAGCTGCCTCGCTGAGTACTCGACACTGAGAGGTTAGTACTAGGATTGGTCTGCCTGGTGTATTGATAATGTGACTTGGTGGAATGTGATGCTACATGTCTGCAGCATAATGACCCATTACTAGACATAACTATAAACTGCCACACTGCAGACATTATAATGATATGACTGACAAATTGTGAAAGCTATGTTAAAAATACAATCACATGTGTGCACACACACACACACACACACACACACACACACACACACACACACACACACACACACACACACACACACACACACACACACACACACACACACATTTATAGTCAAAATTATATAGATGTTAAGACTGCGTAGGTTTGAAAGTCAGACAAATCTTATCCTTCCTTATGTAATGAGTATTACATGCATTGTAGACACAAACAGATCAGTTAATATCAAATTTAATTTATGGAGACTGAGTTCAGGTAAATATGATTAACAGAGATTATGCTGCAATTACCCTGTTGACTGCTCACCTAACCAGCTTTAAAATTCTTGATTTTTATTGTGAAAATTTGCATACACATATTTATACTGTAGCACAGTTGAGCCACATCCAAAAATGTTGTAAAAATTTGTATTTTGGTATAACTGGTAAAATAAAAGAAGTTATTGCAAACAGATTTTGTTTTATATAGCCAGAAATAATGTTGTATCATCCAAAAATGTTGTAAAAATTTGTATTTTGGTATAACTGGTAAAATAAAAGAAGTTATCGCAAACAGATTTTGTTTTATATAGCCAGAAATAATGTTGTATCATGTAGCAGCAGGGCTCAGTCGGCAATTACTGGGACAAACTGAGCCTAACTGTCAATTGACCTTACGCCAGACGATAGATCGCTCCGCCTACCAAATCACGTGACTTAACCTCCGACAAACATGCAGTATTTGGCTAAGAAATATGTTTCAGTTTGAGTGATATGTTTATTTAATGTGACTTGTATTATTCTTAAAAAATATAAAATTACAAAGTTGCATTAATTATACTGCAGTAGACAATATTTATATATGTAGTTCAAGTTTGTACATTAATAACCTAAGTGTTTTATTTCAGTAAATAATAACAATCAATTGTAATGCTGTTTAAGAACTTATTCATATGAAAGGAAACTTGCTCTAAAAGATGCTGATATATTTGGCATATAATATTATCCTTGTCAATTTTATCTGACTTATGTTTATGCTGCCTTGGAAGTATGAATTAAAAATTAATAACAAACTCGTAAATAATTACTGTTTAGAAGTATACTGTTGTACATAATAATTTTAAGGTCTGCTATGCTTGTCAGATGGAATTTTGATCAATGATGTCTGTTGATGTAAACATGTAAATGCATGCTTAATATATTGGAAGATAATTATTTTGAAACCTTTATTTTGTATTTCTTTATTAACTAATTACATTTTTGTATCCCCATCCTTCCTTCAACCCAATGAGAAAGTAAAGCGTCACTCTAGTGTCTGAAAGATCGAGACGATAATTCATTAATTTTGGGACAAGCCAACATTAAAGTGTAAATTTTCAAACTTTAAAATAAAATGCAGCCTTGGGTTCAGTGCTTCCTATACAAGAATAAATAATATATATCAAAGCCCGAAAGTTAGAGGGTTCTCCACCTATATTCTTGAAACATTAATTTTTACATATATATTTTTCAATTTCAATTTCTTTCTTTTTTTTCAAGCTATCAATGGGACATACTTTTATGCAAACAAACACGTTGTAATTGCCATCAATTGTGTCTTTATTCAGTTGATCGTACATGTGACAAGTCGTTATCCATCGAAGTTTCGCCTATGTTTCGGGAAAGGAATACATCTAATTCTTCCATTTAGATGATCTAGATATTGACTGTCAAAATTACAGGACTTCTTTTCACCGTTATCGATCGAGAAATCAACAAATCATTGCAAAATTTGTAAATACTTATCATAATCAATTCATTGTTGCTACAAGCAGCTTGTTGGAGGAAATTGCGGACTTAAGAAATGCCTGGAGGTGTGTCTAATTTACGCTCGCTGATTGGTTAATTGATCCAGCGTGATTGACAAGTGGCGATAGGTCAATTGTCTATGTAGTCCAATTGATAAGGAGTTCCCTGGGATCACCCGAGAACAATACCATCTATACTCACTTACAAGATGAGTCCAACTGCACACTGCACAGATCCAGATCTGCCATCGCATAACGCACCAGCAGATCTGGGGTTTTGCAGTTTGTTAGGCGTAATCAGTAGAACAAACAACTTAGACCCTGATTTGCAGGCGCATTATGCAGCGACTCTACTTATAAGTGAGTATATATGGTACATGAGGAGTCCATTAAAAAGGGAAGATGCAAGTTAATGTGGCATAGCAAAGTTAGAAACACTTTGTTGCTTATTGTGATAGTGAGGATCTTCTGAGTAGGAAGACCCATGTCAGGTGCTCATAGTTTATCAAGTCCAAACAGTTAGGTAATTTCTGGTATCTATATCTTTTTTCGCTTGATGGAGATCTAGTTTGATGATGTCAAACAATTGGGTAGTTCATGTTATCAATCTTTTTTCCACCTGATGGAGATACTTTGGCATCACATGGAGAATAGGTGTGCATGTGGCACTTTTTTTCACAGATTCCCATTCACCTATCACACAGGGGCAATGCAATGCAGATAAAATGGGCTTGGCTTACTGTTGATGATCCTGGCAGGCAAACACTAAGAGTTTCACAGAGAGAAGAGCATAGTGTGCACCAAGTTATCTATGACACATTCCTTTTAAAAGAACTGACAGGTGTTTTTGATTTTTCTTTTTTCTTTTTATTTATTTTTCATATTTTCCACATAAATTTTTTGAGATGACAAATCAACAATGCCATAATGCCAATGACACATAAAATACTCACTTGCATGGGGCATCAAAGTGCATTCTAACCACATAAAATAATGATTGTTAAATTTTAAAGTGTGATGTGTTTTTGAAAACTTTGCTAAAAACTTGACCAGCAAAAGCCAGTGAAGAATGCTTCCTTGTGATAGGACAAATGTCATTACAAAAGGACACAAGCATGGAAAAGGTTGTTGAAATCCTCCTCGTCTTTTCTGGCCATCATAAATTCATCAAATGATTTTATTTTCTCCAGATTTTCCAGGAGATGTTGGGTCATGGATATACATGCCCAAAGCACTAGATTGTGCTGCTTTATAAATCTGGTCTCACTGCTTGCTGTATGACCATATTCATTCATTAGTTGAGAGAAATCTGTTTTCAGCCAATTTGTGTTGAGATTTTGAGAGGTCTTGCTGTTGCTCTAAATCATGTAAATTTGATAAATTTGGTGTTTTTACTAAATATTTTCATATGTCTATCTGGTTCTAAAAGAAAAATGATGCCAACTTGACACCAAATATGGCCACAATGTCCATCTTAAAAATGAAGACTTATGATGTCCTAATGAAAATGTTGTTGATTTGCCACTCGGCATGGCTGTTACAGAAGCCATCTTGAAAATATTATCTCTACTCCTTACCAAATGGATGACTATATCAACATAGGTTTTCAACAATACACTTCTAATGACACCTAGTTACAGGGACGCACATAATATATAGCTGCCATGATGACTGTCTCGAAAATCTTGTTGTCACTACTTCCCCTGAATGGACGATCATTATGACTGGGGTTTTCACAAAAAAAAACTTTTAATAATATCAGTTTTGTCCTAAATGAAAATGGTGCCAACTTGACTTCCAGTGTGTACCAAAGCAGCTAATTGGAAAATCGTGTTATCTCTGAAGAATCTCAGAGATGGTTTCAACATTTGATAGTTAAAAGGAAGAAATGGTCTATTTTGATATCCTGGAAATTCATTTTGCCCAGTGGAGTGTCAGTCCCATCAAGGGACCCTTGTTTGCCTTTTTTTTTTCCTGCTGGTTCTTTTTTTATGTCACATCACACTTATTTCTAGCATGCTTTCTTGATCGACCTATGTGTCTTCTAGGTGAAGCTTCAGGCAGAGGATTTTCTTATTTATGGCTGAGGTTAATAATGTGGTTGATTGTGTTTTATTTTTATTCCCATTTGTATATATGCTGAAATTGTATGATAACAGTAGATGTGAGGAATCACTTCATTGTAACTATGTATGACAAATTGTCATTTTCAGATGGTTCCAGTTTCCATTTGCTGTCTGTGCTGGTGTATCTACAAGCTAAAAAGAAACCAAAGTTGGTTTCCATAGGTTTTCCTACTTTGTGCCTTTTCCTACTTTGTACATAATCTGCACATTTGCAAGAATGCAAATGTGGGTTTCAAGGTCGGCTTGCTTTTTAATAAATAAATTCTTTGTAATGGGTAACCAAAGTTGAAACAGTGAATTTATTACTCTCTTCCAGATGTTTATTCACCACCCAAGCTTCTTTTGTTTGCAACCTGTCATCATAATTGATACAAACAGGCATTGATGTCTACATGGTTAATTACTGGTTGGGGGGGGGGGGACAGTAGCAGTACACACATAGCTGTTTCACACCATACACCATGTCATGTGCAAACTTCTGATGCATTCAATCAGTCACTTGATGTTTCTTTTTCAGTCTTTTGTTTGTGATTTTTTGGATCCAGTTTTCAGTCTGATAAGATATGCAAACCTTTGTGGACAAGTAAATGTGATTCACTCATCTGAATTCATGCTGGTGAAGGTGAACAGTTTATACATAGTACATGTTGATTGACACTTGTTATGAGTATACAGAAGATCTGGTTTGCAAATCACTGTATTCCCTTTGGTTTGAACATTCAGGGGTGCATGTCTCCAGCTACAAAAGTGGATGGGATTGGTGAGGCCAGAAAAAAAATGTGTGGTTTTGGTTACATTAAAAAAATAAAATAAGAGTATGTAGGTCAATGTATTTTTTTCCCTGCTGGATTTAAACTAAACTAAAACAAAGGCATCATTTTCATCCTTGTATTTAACTTGGATCATAGTTACATCCCTTTGTTCATTTTTTTCTCCTGAATGTTTTCATTTTTTCCATTTTTTGTTTTGGTATTTGAACAAAATGATAGCTGGCAGTTAAAAATAGTCAGTCAAGTAACCATGACCACATATGCTTTATTATCAGGCCTGATGAAAATGAATAATGAACAGTGTTCCAAGTCAAGGCTTGTATACAAAGTCGTAACCGAGAAAGCCACCACATAATTTCAGGGTGAGGATTTGCTTTTGGTTTCTTAATGGTATTTTTTACACACATCTTGAATAGGACTGTGACTAAATAATCTGGTGAATTGCAAGGAATCTGCATATATGAATCTTATTGCCAAAGTCTGTCTGGTTTTGCAAACATTCAGACACAGTGACAACTAGTTTTAACCAAGTACCTATTTGCAGCAGCTTGCATTAAGGATAAAAATTTGTGTAGACTGTTTTCATATGCCAATCAAGCATCCTTTTCAAAGTATGCATAGAGTTTAAGAGAACATTAGCACAATTGTGGTTGTATCATGCCAAGTATGAGTAGGTTATTAATATAACACACGTAAAACAAAGATAAAGGCAGAAGAATAAAGGTAAATTCCTTGGAATACAAAGTCAGTTTTATTTATTTATATGAACAGCACCCTTTTTGAAATTCAAAGACCTCAGATGGAACATCATCGGAAGGCACATCCCAGGGCAGAAAGATTGCCTCCTTTGCTCATCTCTTCTGACAAGTAAGAGAGTGCATTGGGCCTTTTCTATATGCCTGACACACAGGGATGGGTGGGTCATAAATTTATTCTTACAGACTAACAACTTTTGCAAGGTTACTTGTCTATGAAGGAGTAAATAGTGGCCTGTAACTTGAAAGGGCAGTAGTTCCCAATTTGTCTGAGCTATGTTTACACAAGTACCATTCATACTTACCAGCAAGTACCACATGGGTGTGTTGCATACTTACATAGTATATGCAGAAATTTATTGATTAGGACTGAAACCAGCCACATCTTCTATAGATATAACCAATGGAAGCAGACAGTACTGGTTTAGGCGATATCATTTGATGGTTACATCAGAATGAATTTCATTGGCTGGAGGATAGGGCTTCCCCAAAAAATCTGTTGTTGAACAAATCGCTGGACTCCTTGAAACTGTTATGGATGACTTCAGTGAATTTTCCTGGGAATGGACCTAGATGGATTGTTTTCTTGTAAAGCTAGGGCCAAATTGTGAAAAGCTGAATGAACAGTCAACAAAATGGGCTAAAACTAAACTTGACTTTGACAGGAAATAAGAAATAAAAACAAAAATGGGAGTTCAAAGATTTTTGGTTGCAGGAGTCTCTTTGGCTCGAGGCCAATGAAGATCAAACAGTTGCATCTTGTAATATACGCAAGAGATACCCCTCAATTGCATCTTGTAATATACACAAGAGATACCCCTCAACTGCGTCTTGTAATAAACACAAGAGATACCCTTCAACTGCATCTTTTAATATACACAAGAGATACCCCTCAACTGCATCTTGTAATATACGCAAGAGATACCCCTCAACTGCAGACAAAACCAGTGGATTGTTTGCAGGAGAGGTTATCACAAGCAAAGGCAAACTGTTAACACACAACAAAATTGTGCAAAGGATAATACATGTTAGTTAACATTTGATAATGAAAAAGACAAGTCTCAGATAAAAAGAAGTTGTGGGTGATTTAGACAGAATGATCAATAAATACAGTGTGAGCCAAACCGAGCATTAGAAGAAGCTGTTTAACACAGCATATGCCAAACCAGAGCAGAGCAAATCTTACTTTGATCACGAATTTCTTTGAGAGGTTCACATTAAAAATGGAGATAAACCTGGATCTGATCACATCAATAATACTGCATGCATAGAATATTTGTTGTCCTGCTGAAAGGTCATGGTTAAAATATCTAGAGCTAAATTTATATTATATGCTTTCAGATGCAGATTCAGCAGTTATAGACCAGGAATCTTGTTTGATTTGTAGACCCTGACCACAAAGTAAAATTTTAAGACAATGTGAACTATCAAGTATATTTCAAATGTTACAGATCCATGTGTGCATTTAACTCTTTAACCCCTGGAGGTTTTTGTCGTTTTCGCCTGAAATGTGAGTAGGAAACACATTTTGGGGGCTATTTCTCATTACATCCTAATACATTGACTTCCAAGAGATTTCCGGTTAACCTAATGCCTAGTTGTGTTAGAAACATCATTTTTCATTGGCTATTTCGCTTGCTCATGAGCAGAAGAGTAAAAGTTGGAGTTCTTTTTCTTTTTCTTTTTTTTGCTTAACGGACCCATCATTTTTGTATCAGGACCACTCTTTATTCCAAATGCCCATCTTCTCTTACTTTTTGCAAAAGTTTGCCTTTCTGTGTGCAGTTCAGACCTGTCTGCCTTAGATCCGAGGCCAAAAAGTCTAAAATCTGGACACAAAATCGGATTCCGACCACGGGCAAATGTTTGTTGGAAAAAAATCAGGTCCAAAATATTACGTTTTTCCCTCTGTATTTTGTAGTGCAACTCGAATGTCCAGATTATTTGGTATCATTGTAAAGCTACATCTGTCTGCCTTTCTATAATACCACCCACTTTAGTGTATCGTACATGACCTTGATGCTACAGAGTTCGGAAGTAGGCTACTACCTCCTGATGTGTAAACGAGGCACCAGGGGTTAATGAATTAAATGGAGCAGTAAATAAAGTAAACATTTTAACAGCCCTGTCTGCCACAATGTCCTTTTAACAAAGAAAATAAGGACAAGTGGGTCTTTTAGATGGACAAGTTAACTTTTTTAATTTACTTTTCCATGGTTTTGACAAAATTTCTGCACCCATGTTGATACCATATGGATAAATAATGCTTTAGCTAGATAGATATCAGGATTTTCCCTTCTGCCTCGAGTGCTCCTACTCTGCCTTTCTATGGCCCTACAGTGTGCTTCTCTTCATATCACAAAATTCACCAGTGTTCTGCAAAGTTTTGTTCCAGGTAAAAAAAAACTTCCATATTGTGAAAGGATCCATTCTGTACCACACTTTTATAAACCGAAAATTCAAAGCTGTTGCACTCATTTGTTGAATTCAAAATTTTTCTAAATACTTGGAAGTAATATTTTCATTACTGGTATGTGTGTAAATATGTCTGTAAAATAAAGTGTCCAATTTGCCATGGTTCGTTGGACAAGGAATTCTTTTTAGTTGTGTATACATTGCATACACACCACTCCTTTTTTCAGTAAAAAAAAATATATGCAGGTGTGATTCCTTACAGTTTGATTATAGTTTTGATAAAAATCAACAAACAATAAGCTATTCGTAAATTCTAAGCAAAATGTTCATTTATTTCCCACCTTGTCTATAGACATAGTGATGCAAAATGGTCTTTATGCACCCTCGAGCATGTTGTAAGAGGCAAATATGGAGGTAGGAATAACAGTGGCTGAAATTCAACCACTGGATAAAAAATATTCTTGCACTGATTAATTAGATGAAAAAACCTATTATATCCATAACGCTATTTGCAAAATAATAATAATTCTTATGGTTACAACATTATATATATATATCTATATATATATATATATATATATATATATATATATATATATATATATAAATAAAGAATACAAATCATATCGCAAATAACAGTCCTTTCAAGTGTACTGGATCCAGCAAGGGATCGCATGTGGTCAAGGATTGATTAAGATCAATGCAATAAACTGACAACGAACAGTGCAAAACTAGTATCTAACTTTCAACTTGTTGCAGATGCTTGAAAATATTTTTATTGAAATAAACTAGTTGAAACATAATAAATTTAAAGGTTTAATTCCTGTAGAAACAGCCATATAAAGTTTTGCAAACACAACGGTTTTTGTGTTTTGTTTGTCTTGTCTATGTTTTGTATTTGCCTTTGAAAAAGACTCATTAAGAGTCGAAAGTGCTGAGGCTAGTTAGATACTAGTTTTGCACTGTTTGCTGTCAGTTTATT
>JAECUM010008036.1:0-52979 GCA_016617855.1 Megalonaias nervosa | reverse complement strand
ATGCGTCGACATTCCCAATAACCATAGTGTGTACAATTTTGATTCGTATAGTTCACGATTTTGGTCATGTTTTCATTCATGTTCATGTCTGCTTGCTATATTGTAGGGATTTTTTCCATCTCACATATGCTTTAGGCATACAAAATCGATTCGTTTGTCAGTCTGGCCACCCATCGTTGCTTTCTTTTGATTTTTATATACTATACATACGTTACTTTAAGACACAAACAATCATATATGCAAACATTCAATTATGGGGAAAAGGGATTTTTGATAGTGTATATGGGGTGAGGATAGTGTGGGTGGTGTGTTGGATAGCATGTTTTTGTGATTTCATTTTATTTACATCCCACCTGTTTCGCCTGTTAGAAGGTGCGTGGATTTAAGAAACCGTACAAGGCCTTTTGGATACTGTGTTAGAAGGTATAGGTGATGTGATGGACAGTATATTTGTGCGATTTCATTTCCTTTTTTTACATGTAATGTATATTTAATTTGGATTGTTTGTTGGTTTCTTCTCCATGATTATATGTTATGTATATTTCTATTTTGTAAACATAAATATATGAATCTGAGTCTAGGACATTGGAGCTCCACTGTGGAAAACCTGGTGTACCTGATGTTTGCTATGTGCCATGTTCTTTATTATTATTTTAGTAACATACCTTATTTTGTTGAATGTTATAGAACTTTTGTCCCTCGTCCTGGATCTATTATTGTGTCTTAGCTTTTCATATCAACGTTGCATGCTTTAAACATTAAGGATTCTATTTTAGCATCCACATTGGAATCAGTATTACTGTTGTGTTGATTTTTAGTATTTGGTAGATTTAATTGGTTAAATTATTAACTGGAATTACAAAGGGCTCAATACTATTGCTAAACATAATCATTAATTTGTAATTAGACTGAATTCAGACAAAGACATCTCGTGATACATCGAAAGACTGTTGGTACACGTCCACATTCCAAGTCACTGGTACAATAGCAAATTCGAGACTACAGACACGGCAAAATATTCACTATTGGAACTTGTTTTGAATACCAATGAAATGTAATTGGAACTGCCTTCAATTGGACTTGTGATATAACTTTTAGGACTATTTGGGATTTAATTCAGATACTGTAAACTGTTTTAGATTTTTACTGCGTATTGTAGGAAATAAATTATTTGTTGAATTGTTCAGAACTTGTTGGTTTCTCCCTTGTTTGTTACTTTAAGACCATTGAGTGGTAACATATCATTTTTTGACTGAAAGTACATGTGGCGACTTTAGATACTGCGCAATGCGTTTTGGATAATATATACGAGGTTTTGGTTTGTATAGGTGGTGTGTTGTAGAGCATGTTTATGTAATTTCATCCTTTCTTTTATAATCATATTACTTTCGTCTGATAAAATGTGTGGGGATTTCAGGCAGTATACAATGCAGTGCATAGATTGCTGGATAGTACATATCTATCCCAATGAAAATTTCTCACATAACTTCAGAAATTTAGGATAGTAATCACAAAATCTTGCTGGATCCTATATATGCTGTGTTGGATTGTAATTAAAAGGTTGTTGTGTATGTGGTGTATTCGATTGTAATCAGAATGTGGGTTTTGGATTGTATATGTGGTTTGCTGGATTTTAATAAAAATATGCTTGTTGGATTGTATATGTAGTGAATTGGATTGTAATCAAAACGTGTGTGCTGATGATGCGGGATCCTGCATTGTAGCAAAAATAGCTTCTGGACTGTATATGGGGTGTATTGGATTCTAATCAAAATGTAAGCGATCGATATTACTAAAAGTATGTGTGTGTTGGATACTATTTAGAAATTATATCATTACATTTCCCGTACGACGCCATAAAACATAAAAACAAACCCTAGAAATCACAGAGTGGACATTTTCCCTTGCCCCAATAAACAAGTTTGTACACATAAAAAGTTTGGGCCCAAGAAACACTGCTGACCCTATAATACTAGTCGCCATATTAAAATTAATGACACTTTTGACGTAAATTTTCCAGTATGATCTCCCCAAGTGCCTCCCACATTTCAATTCACCCAAAACTGCTTGATACAACTACTGATGTGTCACACAATGCGTTAAACCCGGGATAAAACAGATGATGCTTTCATAACACAAAGTTTTGAACTTTGGAGCAAACAGATGATGTTGTCGTCTCCAAATGCCTTAAATTAGGGACAAAATAATTGATTGTGTTCACATCGCGCAATGTTTCAAACTCAGGATAAAAACACGGATGTTGTTCTCATTACACATAAAGTTAAACTCTGGAATAAAGATGATGTTCTAATCTAATAATGAGTTAAGTTCGGGACAAAACAATTTGTGATTTCATCGCGCAATGCGATAAACTCAACACAAAACAGACGATGTTCTCATCGCACAATGTCATAACTGGGGGACAGATTATGTTCTTTTTACACACATCATCAAACTCGAGGCAAACGAGTTGATGTTCTCATCGCACAATGGCGTAGACTGGGAGCAGGCCTTAGCAATACAATTCTTACCAAGATGTCGACCTCTCCGGTGACCCAGTGGTTAGAGAGTCCGCCTCGGATGCGGGAGGTCGTGGGTTCGAGTCATACCAAAGATTTATAAAAATGGTACTAACAGCTGCCTCGCTTGGCTCTCAACATTAAGAGGTTAGTGTTAGGACTGGTCGGCCTGGTGTCGGGATAATGTGACTGTGTAGGACATCATGCTACATGTCTACGACATGATGCACCAGGCATCACTATAAACTGCCACTCTGCAGACATCGTAGCGATATGACTAAACAATCCTTAAAGCTACGTTAAAAAATACAAATCACACACAAATCACGCTTACCTAGAGGTCATAGCATTCACAATGAAGTTGAGGTAGTTAAAGAATATCTTGTTTCAAAAATGTGGCTTATTATTATCAGCCTAACTGCGCATATTGAATACAGATATTGATAATCATTTGCCAATTTAGTTACGAATGTCGAATGATCATATTGTCTTTAGTATTGGTTTGTTTTTCCATTCACGGCTTGATCTTGAAGTCGTGATAACTATTCAACCACTGCTAAAAATGCTTTAGTTTAAATTGGAGGTCAACAGCACTGCTTTTAAATAAGATCAAACGAACCTAGTCTGTAACCCGTACATAATTAGGAAGGACAAAAATGGAAACAACCTCTGCATGTCTTGGATGTAATTATCAGCTTCAGCCATATAAGTACCCTTTTCGATATGCATGTTTATACTTGCAGGCAGCCGCTTAACATAGCAATTCTTGAAATGCGGGAGTACGGAGATCTATTAAAGTTGGAACAGAAATGGTGGATTAGTAAGGGACAGTGCCCCTCTGGGGATTCGGGGGTACGTGGCTCGTACAATACTCATCTTGTATTGCGTTTTACCCTCA
Source organism: Megalonaias nervosa (assembly GCA_016617855.1). NCBI lineage: Eukaryota > Metazoa > Mollusca > Bivalvia > Unionida > Unionidae > Megalonaias > Megalonaias nervosa. Next base: position 49,562 of record JAECUM010008036.1, on the reverse strand, counting down.
CAGCCTAAATCTCTCTTTCTCTCTCAACTTGAGATCCATCCATCCATCCACACTTACATACATACATTCATAAGTACGTACGTACATACATACATACATACATACATACATACATACATACATACCGACTTTGTTGAGTGGTTTATTTTCTTTTTAATTGTGACTATCGATGTCTAGAGGATGATCGATCACGGTGTTATAAACCAGATCGATCAAACGCTAAAAATAAGAAATTAATGAACCGACTAAATATCTGAAAAGAGTTGCAGAATAGAACATCACCAGCCCATTAGTACAGAATATCAGAAATTTAATGAATTAGATAAACAAATAGAATGCACCTCTACCAGAACATAAATTATCACAAAGTTCTAAAATGCCATTAGCAGTTCCTTTTACATAAACACAACACATTTCTAGACGAAGTCGATTTGAACTTCCATTATCAGATATGTCTTCTTAAATAATAAAAATGTTTAGTTGGCCACCCGCCAAAAACAACAATTCTTGTTGGTCATGGTCAGCTTGTAGAGGAACGCTCTTGTTCTCCCTGGGATACTCATGCGTCGCCGCCTTTAGTGGCCTCTCTCATTTTTCTAGTCTCTTCCGTTCAGACCTGGAAGCTATTCTCCTTTAGCTTCGAGATTCGCTCTCTTCCCTTTTAGCGGAAACATCTTCTTACACCCCATGCTATGTGTTTCTCAACGACTCGCAACTACGCGTCCTTTAGATAATCTCTAGGAGGATCTTGCCCACACCACGGAGTCAGGACATTTCGCCTCGCACAAAAATTGGACTATTATGCGGCATAATTCAATTTTGAAACACGATACTTCACCTGCGCAACACACAACAAACACATAACCTAGCTAATCAGAACTCAGGCTTATTTAACCGCCATTATTAGCAAACGCCACGTCGGGGTTGCGAATTTGTATTTTCCAGCTTTCCATAATAGTACACCGATCTCTGCAAAGTTTTAGTTTATTAAAAATAGCTCATCATGTACAGATGCTGTTGTTGCAACATTTCAACTCTTGCCATTTCGATAAATAAAATCATTAACAATAATAATCAATAAAGTCTCAACAGATACAATGAATTAAAGACATACCACGAATTCAACCCGCATAAAATCACATACATCAACTTAAAATTGCTTTTTTTGACAATGACATCTGTAAAGTTGACAGTCACATACATACATACATACATACATACATACATACATACATACATACATACACATGCGTATACATCAATTATTACTTCATTAATTTTATGGGGAGCTGCTGTGGCTCATCTGATAGAGCATCTGACTTGCAATCCAAACGTCGCTGGTTCAATACCCACCTAGGCCAGCCGGGTTGGCTGTTTTGATGCCTCCTTTGTAAGGCACTTATCTTCCATCTCCTCCATGACATATTTAGTCCTTAAACTGTGCTTAATATGTGTATAATTATTATAGCTATATTAGCCTATGTATTATGTGTTAAAGCCAGCAAAACCAATAACTTATGTAACGCTCTGTTTGAAATATTATAGTCCTTCGCTTTATTGTGTACTATTTACATTCAGCATATACATTGAAAGTGAACTGCATTAGTTCTTTCCTCCGAATTATTATATCCGATAAAATAATCATTCTAAAATTGTATGTAGCTGGAAATATTATTAACGGGAGTAGATGCCACAAGTGACTTTTAACGGTGACACTGTATGCAAAGAGCAAACAACATCAACGGTAATGTAATAAGTTAGTCTTTTTACTGGCACTGCTGTTTTTAGTGTAGCATACTGTGACAAATTTACCGGTGAGCAAACGAGGCAGTAATTGTCACAAACGTCGATATCACTTTGAACAATTTACAGGCGTTTGTCAGTAACAACGGCTGCATAAGGTTTCTAGTATATGAAATAATAATATATGCTAAAACCTGAATCATTATGCTGAATCTGCTATCCCTCAGAGCAATCCCAATGTAAAATTTTGATGTTTTGATTTCTATCTCTGAATGCTCTATTTCATGTTTCGGGTTTTTTTTTTTTTTTTTTTTTTTTTTTTTTTTTTTTTTTTTTTTTTTTTTTTTTACTTTAATGTACGATATTGGCCAATTTCTTTAGGTATAAATAAGTAGTAAATGCTTCAAAGCCGGTACCCTCCAACTTATTCTTGCCTACGTACTATCATTAATCGTTTAAAAAAAAAAAAAAAAAAAAAAAAAAAAAAAAAAAAAAAAAAAATCAGTATTGGAGGTAATGGTAATCTAACTCTAACGAAGAGTAAATATTGACGCTCTCGATGTAATGTCCCAATTGCTTATACAGCAACAGGAACAAGTGTAAATTGTGACCAGTCTGGCCAGTTTTTTGCCTTGGTGATGTATATTTTATTACCAAAACTATTGGTGCATTATGAAGTTATTATTTTTTGAAAACGCATTTACCTAAATACTTCCCCAGCCGTCGTTCATCGTGTATAATGTGTCATTATCACTCTCTGTTAAGAAGTAGACTAAGAGTGTATTTACATTCAAGAGTCAGACAACTGGTGTCTCACCAATCTTACGCTGATGACATTCAAACGTAGCTACCATCCAAGGATTACTGAAGTGCATTTTCAAAATGACTTCAAGGATGACATTTAATAAGCTGCAGATGAATGATGATTACACTGAAGCCATAACAAACAAGTTTACCAGGGTCCAGCTACTTGGATCTAATTGCCAGTGATATTAGACACAACGACACTCTGATCTCATTCGTGGCTGCTGTTAAAACGTATCAGCATAGTCTACAAGGACAGAATTATGGATTTAATAATGTTTACTCCCTTAATTATTGTCAGCATACTTTGTTTTATAATCTCATGGTGTTTGTTATTGTAATCTCGTCATTGTATATCTTTTTATGTTTTATATAATATTGTAAAGAGCTTAGAGCTTCTAAAGATTAGGCGCTGTACAAAGTTCACATTATTATTATTATTATTATTATTATTATTATTATTCAGTCTTACGAAAGCAATACTTTTCTTCTATGTCTTCTACAGGAGAAGGGAAAACGTGCCTTACATTTGAGCAATGTGTCTGGTATATTTCATATTTTAATTGGTGGCCTAGCACTAGCTTTAGTTGCATCACTGACACGTGTGCTGTTTCACAAAAAGATTAAAGACACATTTAAAAAGGTAGGTTCATATGTTGTTGTTCCCATGACAGTTTATCTGCCTGTTGATTTCAGTATATGAACTCATATTTTACAATTACTTAATTTCTGACATTGTTCTTCACTTCAGTAATACTGCTTAGAATTACTGCATCTGATTCCTTGCTCTTTGTTGTGATTTGATACGGCGAACTAATAACGTCTTTAGCATGCTTTTCTGTCAGAAATTATTTGCAAACGTACACCAACTCAGATTTCATCGGCATCAATATAAAAGCCTTAATCAATATATTTGCTGTCTTGATTGGACATGCGATTTAATTTTTCCCATGTTTCTATATTCACATATTTAATGAGCTAACTCAATTTTTAAATTATTCTTGGACATATTCCAAAATAATAATTTCCAGAATTTTTCATGGCGTAGTTGAAATTTTGTTGCACTTCACCTCAGTAGTGTAAAACATGGCACCAAAAATATTGTGTGATAAGTATAATGCTATAGGAAAATAAAAAGAGCCTGGATTGTGTAGATGCCTTTAACAGACTATCGGGAATACATGTTACACCAACAGTAAGTTTCATATTTACAATCAAACTTGCATACATATACTATGTATTTAGTATAATTAGCTAATGGCGCGTACAGTTAATTATTTTTGCACAAAACAAACCCTGATATTTCCCGAAAATAAAAACTGCGGTGGATTACAGAACTACTCGATGTTTTAATAAGATAAATATAAACAAACAAATAAGTCAGTTCATAGTATGTATTTCAGGAATGTTGTGAACTGTCTGTGCTATTAACAGTACCGACCTCAACTGTACCTTCTATATCGAACGTTTGATAGCTATTGAGTTACAGGTATTCGTGTAATATGACTGTCGGTCGTGGGAGTGGGTTTACCGGAGAAGACTAACATAGCGGCCCCCGGTACACGGCATTGTGATGTTTGTTACATGTAGTGTACGAAAGGCCCAATATATATGAAAATTTAACGTTCGCAGCACCTTGACTAGTCTTCATGCAACAAGATAATTACATCGCAACGGCTCAATTCGATCTCAGTGCTTTGATCTATAGCGCGTAACATACAATTTCATAGAAACTATTTTAGCTAAATACCCTTTCTGCAAAACAAACTGTAAATGTACATTTAAATGAACGTATGTTTTTCCTTTTAAAGTTAATAATTCAAATCTATTTGGTTATACCGCACCCCCAATCACCCTATGAAGTCTATTTTACCAAAACCCCTTAAAATGCCTTTTTTAAACCAGATCTGTCATACAGCATTAACTAATAAATCATTACTTGAATATGCAGCATTTTGTCATATTCTGAGAAAGCTTACACTCAGAATTAAGATTATCCGATTTCTTCTTCCATGAAGACGCCTCACTTTACCACTTGAACCGCTAGCATCTAAACCGTTAATGATACAAAGTGAAAGCGTCCAATTTTAGCATCTGAACCGTGTATAATAACATGTGAAAACACCTCGCTTTAGCAACTGAACCTTCTACAATACGTTGTTAAAACACCTCGCTTTAGCGTCTGTCCCATCTAAAACTCGACTTGGCACCTGAACCATCGATAACTCGATTTGGCACCTGAAATAATCGATAATTAAAAACATTCAAGTAAAAAAAAAACATTAACTACATGTTGATTAATAAAAACAATGAATTTTATCATTAAAAGTTTTTGTGTAATTGATTTAAGCAAATTTATTTCATATTTATAAATACGTTGTTGAAGGCTGATTGGAGTACATATACCTATATTTTGACTGACTAAATCTTTCTTAAACTATCCTCTCAGTGACTTTAAAATCTATACTGTGAATGATAACTTTAAGTGAACAATATACAGAAGAAGAATTAAGCTGTCAGATTTTAGGCAATTGAAATCTGGATACGAATACATGACCTCATTGTATTCTTTACTTCAGAAGTAAAGCAAATGAGATTGGCTGATGCGTAATATAACATCCCGCTTGTTAAAGATTGCATTAATGATTTATAACTTTTTTACCACCTAATATTCTTTGTACATGCACAAGTTGTTCAGTAAAATGTATGACAAAAGTGATAGTTGGACAAACTGATACAATCAATAATTTACTTTGAATAAATTGTTCCCGTCTCTGACGCTGTGTAAAAGAGATTACCAGATAAACCGATGCCTTATTAAGAGACTAAACTGTAGTCCATGGTATATAGTGAACAATAGGAAACCTTGAAGCAAGGATGGTGCGCAATATATAAACATGTATTAATCTGTAATGTATGTATTTCAGGGAACATACAGAGTGACCAGCGGAGAAGAGAGTATAGACACTGCACTCTCACTAGGAACAGTTAGGATCGTAGAGCCAGAGGAACTAGAGGAAAATGAAAGAGTATGAATTGAAATCCTGTAGATAAGGAAACTGCATATGAACATTAAAGATACATTTACCTGAGGACACGCGTATCTAGGAAAATCAAAGACTGCACTTATTACGTTGTTGCTCTGTGAATTAAATAGTTAAGCGAGGCATGAGTAGTAAAATCCACATAAACGACGCGTAGACTCGAAACATAGGCTCTGAGTCTGAATAAATTTCTTTTAGAAGAAACCATTAGCTGGGCTGGGCTATCGACACCTATGCCGCACAGGGAGAAAATTATGTCTAGTGTGACCGCAGATTCTGGAGACTATCATATTTATACTTCGTTATTTCTTAGATAAGGGTGATATTTTTGTTCTTCCAAACAGCAAGTGTACATTTATATTTCGTCTGATGTTTTCCTTGATCTTAGAAAGACAGTAGTCTTTTAAAGTTCAAATGAGTTTGGTATCTCCTGGTATATTTTAGGCTGACTATATAAGACATTTTATCTAGAAAGAAGACGTGGAAATGATTTGTGAAATATTTATTAGTTACATTAATTTGCATTTGCCGCTTATTTATAACCAGTTGACAAACACATATTTTGAGGTGGACCAGAGTGGACTGAATATTAGTAATAGACTTGAGAAGTGGTTATAACAGTGTATGATTCGTGAGCGTAAACTATGTCAGAATTATCAAGTTCATATGAGTCATGTACATTACATGGAAGACGCTATAGGACTGCCTGTTTATTCGACTCAACCATGTAAACTATTTCAATGAAAAGGAAGAACGGACAGGTCATGTAGAAAGAAATACACGCTGATATAAATCCCGAATATTAAGCAAACAACAATGTCAATACCATTATTAACATATTTTGTATCATTGTTATAACATACAGATATATTTCTAGGTATTTACACTTATGTGTAAACAAAAGCAATTACAATTAAACAGGTTTACACTTACATTTCGCCACTTCACTGTTATGTTTGATCACAGACGTTTAATTTTCGAACATTCGATAGACCCAGCTGATGCCTCAAATGCCTCAAATGTACTTTCTTTATTCGATCAGCGGCCATTTGGACTGCTAGTGAAAAGGCTTATTTCGTGGACGCAGAATGGAGTCCTGATAAAAGGAGGAGCTACGAATACTTTGTACGACAGCAGAAAGTTTTAAAAGAATTCACTTTTAGATTCTTTCTTTAAAACCGTCAAAATGTTTTTTCCTTCTCATAACATTAAATGTTCCTAATTTTTTAAAGATTATGTTTGTAGTACCATCAACTGCAATGTTCCTTTAATAAGCACTTCATTGCAATGGAGAATAATAGAGACTTATTTATCACTTTTATATGTAGACACGCTAAAACGTCAAACTATGTTTGTAGAGGTTTTATGCGACATAGCTGTACAACTGTAGTTATGTAAAAATAAGATTTATCAAAACACATCCCATACTCTCAGACGCATCGTCGGATTCACACGGTAATTTCAACATCATTTTCGCTGGTCCAGGCTGAGCAATCCTGTCTTTATTTCTACTTTCAGGAACCAGAGCTTATATACTTTGACGAATCACCCGGAACACAACATTCCACGTTTTAGATGTCTACTTTTGCCTTCTGGAAGATGAACTCTCTTTATTTGTTGCATTTTGTCAATGATGTTTTAATAAAATGTTTGATATATCGTCATTGTATTAATTTTCGGAAGACATTTTTCATCATACATTAATAGGCAGATAAGGTACCGGTACTTATTGAATAGCAACTCTTTAGTTTTTGAAAACAAGTCTACTATGTTTCCAGGAGGCACAATCAAAGAATGCCCAGCGGAAGTGAAGAGAACAATTAGCAAGAAGCATTAAGTAGAAAACAACAATGTTAAGTTACTAGTGCAAACTAAGCATTGCTTTACAAACACAAGATAATTTAAAATAAATTCTTGAAAAACTGTATGAATCAAAAGCTTTACCAACGAAAATGTTGAGCGATAGTAAAATGCTAGCTTTATACCTGATGATTTGGCTTACTTATTCCAATCCCCCAAGCCCTGACAGGAGCAGAGGGGTATCACAATTATCGGTTTTAGGTATTTTATCCTTGTAGACCGACAAGCCTCACAATAACCTTGCCAATGTATTTACTGTTACATTTATAAAGATGTATATTTGGGTGAAGTTCCAGTATCTAACCCCATAATTCAAGTATCATTTTCTGCAGTCATTGACCTTAAGTTTTTACTTAAATACAATATCTCTATACTAATTTAACCATTCAGTTTGTGATGTATCCTGTTGTAATCTTTTCACTGATTTGTCCTGGAGATTCTCTAAACAGTGAACCATTTGATTTGCATTCAGTAAAAAAAGCGTTAATAAAACCTAACCTGACAATACAACTTTTATTTTAGTCCAGTCCTTGTATTTTGTAAGCATATGATGATACGCAAACATGTACTTCTCTTAACCGGTTTTGACAAGGTTCCTTTCACTACAATGTCCAGCAATTTAAGTCAAATGTAGATACCGCAATGCATATTTTACCGCAATGCATATTTTAGTTACCCATTACATCCACTTTTTCGCTTCCTTACTTCAAGAATTGGATTTTACTTTGATTGCAGTGAATACCCTGTATGAATTAACATCCCCAGTTATAATTTTGCCACTGACGCTTCACTAATTCACCTCCGACCTACATCAGTCCATTCGGAATAAATTCTTCCAGCCAAAACGAGGCATTCATATGACAAATTCATGCACTTAAATCTCCAAATTAGTAAACCTACATCTTGGATTAGTAAATCGAGATCTCGGATTAGTAAACTGAGATCTCGGATTAGTAAAACGAGATTAGTAATTCTAGATCTTGGAATAGTAAATTGATATCTCGGGTTAGTAAACAGAGAGTTCGGATAAGCAAAACGAGATATCGGATTAGTAAACCGAGATCTTGGATTAGAAACATATGAAGTGTGCCCCTTCACGGACTCCATGTTTGACAGCGGATGAGTCAAAGTAGTAGTTAAATAGGCAGATCCTAAACCAAGTGCGGATTCTAGACCGGAGAACCCATCCCCTTCAAAATAAATATATTTTGACATTTTTTTCACAACCTCAGAGACTCCCTCTCCTACATTTTTATATCAAAAAACCACCCTCCTCCAAATTTCAGTAGACTAATAGGCAGATCCTAGACCAAACCGAGAATTCTCCCATAAAACTTTCTATTTTGTAATTTTATTAAGGAGTCATTTTCAGCTCAAAATAAGACTAAAAATATTTCATTGGAGTGGCCAGAAATTTTTTTTCGGTCTTGGAGAGGAGACCCACCCCCTTTCAATTTTGTAGGATAAAGATACTACTAAACATTTGCTACTGTTGTAACCATATTTTATGATAATCTTTTTCATACCTGCTGACTCTTATTGGCAGAATATCCGTTAACATACTGTTAATAATACGAAATTCGCGTATTAAATCGTCCATATCATATTTTACACCTCGCAAGTAAGATCGTATCTAATCAAGTAATTTTTGTAAGTTATACTTGCTGTTTTACAAGAATTTATTTTGTTTCAAGTTTGGGTTCAGTCTCTTGACATGCTGTTGAAAGAGAGACACCGACACCAGATATTATTAACAAAAACGGATTTAATAATGCTCTACTTGAGATTATGCCAAAGCTAGTCATTAACAATGGCAAATACGATATTACTCGAAGTATTCTACGGTAGTATATATAACATTCTTTTATACACCAGAGGTTTTTATGATAAAATTTATAATATTGTACTAGTGCGTCAACATATTGTTTTGGAATTTCTTCTGATATGTGGTTGAAATCGATGATTTGTTTTTTCATTATACAATATTTATGTAATATTAAAAACTCTAGCACCAACAATTGAATCAAGAAACTGGAGGAACTTATTATGTTTAAGATCAGCTAAAAACTCTCTATATTTATCATAAACATCTCACGAAGTATCATCATATCGTTCATCTGTTGGTACATATTGTTTCTTTAACCAAGCGTATGAATCAAAACTATTTCCTACTTCACTCTCATACAAATCTGTTTTATTCACCAAAATACTGTAATCGATTTCTGTTTCATCAATATACCCTAATACTAAACTCAACTGATCTAACGTGAAATTTCTGAGAACAAGATGTTGTCTGATAATTGCATAAGCGACTACGAAATTTGCTAGCATTAATTTCTTAAGCTTATCTAGTTCAATTGTAAGAAGACCAACAGCAGAAGCTACTTTTAACATTAATGTTTCATATGGTTTTGTGAGTATTGTTTTAATTTCGTTGTAATAATTTCGTAGTGACAATTGTCTAGAGTACTGGATTGATGGGAATGGAACATCGTCTTCTTCACTTATATCATAATAAGAATCAGACTTTACTTCCAACTTTGTTTGATTGACTTCTTCAAAAAACTTTTCTCGCTCATCATCACTAAAATTACTAATTTCATCGTCTAAACTTTTGATTATCTTTAGAGACTTGTTAACAATAATCGGATCAAATTCTGGGTCTTTTTTACGTATCATTGGCAAAATTGCGTTTGCGTACACTTTAATAATTGACTCTGCGTCTGACGTCATAGTAACGATTTTAACCAAGGTTTCTTTGTCATGGTAGTACATACCGAGATGTTTAAATATACCTCGTTTTGAAAAACTATCATATAAATTTCTGCCTCTTTTCATTTTAATTTTTTTAGTTTCCGCTAGTTTGTCAAGACGAATATGATTTTCGTTTATTCGTCTTTCTTCTAGTGTTCTTCCACTATAAACTCGTGCCTTTATTAAGTCTAATTTTATTATCAAATCTATATTAGACCAATCAAGCTCGAGTAATATTTTTCTAAAATATAATTTCATCTTGTTTTTGTTCTTCTAGACAATTATCAGGATGACAGTATCTGCTTATAATATCAAAGTTTTCTATTGCTTTTTTCAGTTGTGGTCCTCGCATATACATACCGCAAATAAAATTATAAACATAATCTTGCGTTGTTAGTCTGTTTAATAAACTGATGCCAATATATTTCATATATTGGATTGTTTTTGCTGCTACATTAACCGCTCCAACATCTATTTTAGGGTTAAAAATATTATCATAACATTCTCTTGCAATGGTAATAATTGGTGGTTCTGACATTATTTTATAGCATTAGATTAAATTTGTTCGTCGAGTGTGTATATTTGAAATGCTGTTAGTCCTGGAAATGGATGCTCAGCAGCTAAATCATTAACTCAAAATATAAGTACTTGCTAACAGTGTCTTCTGTCGGGATTGTAAAATACTGTGTTGTTGAAATGTAAGCCTCTGTTGTGCTATACAATGTTGTCCAGTTGATATCGTCATTTGATCCTTCCAATCGCCAATTATAAATTCGGCCAACGCTAGAGTTTAATTGGCCTCGCAAATGAAATTGCCAAATAGCAACTGCAGTAGGACATTTAATTTTAATCCAAACATTTTCAACTTCTCCGTTGGTCGTCCACTCATGTCTATCAGAGAAAGCGTAATAAGGATAATTTTCGGGATAATATGCTGATGCGCTTACCTCAAATCCGGCTCGGTTGTCAGTTGCTTTATAAAGTGTTGGAATATATCCAACATTGTTTTTAGTTCGTTTTATACCACTAGACAGACTGTCAAGATGCACTTTATTTGTCAGATCATTAGGGTTAACTGGAACATATGTCATAGTTATTTTGTTGCTTCTCATGTTTATGTTGCCTGTCACTGGTCCACCAGATTTTTTAAGGTATAGAACAAGTTCTTCTTTTAACTGAGAATAACTAATAGCATCAGTATCTTTAGCTGGGGTTGAGGTTGTTGGTAGTCCAGTTATGTTTGAGTTATTGCTCATTGTAAGGTTACCTGTCATTGTATCGCCGGCTTTGTTAAGTTTATTATCGTCAACAGATGTTAGTTGTGCATAACTTACAGCTTGTGTTTGATTTAAGTTTTCTAGCGGATATGCAGTCTCTAAATTTATACATTTTTTCCTGACATGCTGATATTACCTGTAACTGTTCCACCGATTATATCAAATTTGTTATCATCCACATACCTCAGCTGTGAATAACTTACCGCTTGTGTATAATTTAAGTTTGCTTGTGGATACCTGGTCTCCAAATTTATTTATTTTTTTCTGACATACCTAAGTTACCGCTAAAGTTCCGCCAGATTTATCTAGTTTATTATTATCGACGGATTTTAGTTGTGCATAACTAACAGCTTGTGTGTCAGCAACATTTACTGGCGGATAAGCTGTTTCTAAACCTAGTACTCGTTGATTTGACATAAACAGGTTTCCTGTCATTGTATCACCAATTTTTTTTTAAGTAACCAGATAAATCAATCTTGCTGTTTGTTATTGCTGTTGTACTTACAGCTGATGAATCTCCTATTAATGTTCCAAATTTTGTATAATAGCTCATTATTTATTAATTGCCCTACATGAAATTGTCAACATTAGTCAGTTTAATATAACATAAAATGTATAACAACAATGACAAAATCGTCGATATTAAATTTTGATACAGAGCGGTTGGTGAAACACAAACATAATAATGAACTTTCAGATTGTCATTATCTTATTGTTGGGCGAACTGGATCGGGAAAAACAAATTTGCTTCTGAATTTATTACTAGGCGATAATTTTAACTACGATCGAGCTTATATTTATACAATTAATCCACAGCAAGATAAGTACGAGCTACTAAGCGAATATAATGACAAACTTCGTGATGATCTTGATGCTGGTGAAGATTTTTTATTATCAAACAACCAGAAGATCTTGTTCCAGTTAATCAACTTGATTCGTCCGAACATAAAATAGTTGTTTTTGACTATATTCCGCTAAACAGTGTAGAAATGAATAAAATAAGATCCTATTTTTCACTGTCACGTAATAAGAAATGTAATTCCGTTTATTTAGCCCAAAGCTTTTATAATGTTGACAGATTTATTCGGCGAAATACTGGTTGTTTCATTTTATTTCGGGGACTGGACAATGTTGACGTTAGAAATATTGCAAACGAGCAGTGTGGCGACGTGACAAAAGATAAATTTATCGAACTTTATCATAAAGCTACAAAAGATAAGTACAACTTTTTCTTATTTAATAAACTAACACGTGATCCAACTAAAATGTTTCGCTGTTGTATTGAAAATTACCTACAGTAAGTTTTTGTTTTTGATAGTCTTAATTTTATAAAATTTATATATAATAATTATGGATAAAGGAGCAAAGTACAAAAAACATAGAAGATCTAAAAACACTTGCTCAATCTCAAGCAGCATTTAAACAGCGTTTACAGAAAGCACGACGTGGACAAATAACTGCTGCAGAAACAACAGCTACAATTCTCAAACCAGTTACTGAAGCACTACTTGGGAAACAACCTGAAACTAGACTGTTATCAGAAGAAGAAGGTAAAAAAACTACAGGAAAAAGGTTTGGTTGGAATTGTTAAAGAACAACAAGAAGCAGCTGCTGCAAAAATTGTTGCTAAATCTGCTGAAGAAAGAAAACGCTTGGCTGAAGAACTTTCAGCATATATTGCTGATCCTTTTGCTAGACAAGCTGAAATAGATGGGCTTATCAATAATCCACTTGAATTTGAACGACGATTATAAAGTTTAACAGTTGGACCGATTAGAAGAAGGTTAGAAGATATAACGAAAAAAATTGAAGAATCAGGAGATGTATTTCAGGAAATTTTGAGAAAAGAATATTATCCAAGAGTATTATCAGAATTTGAAAAAGATTTAAGAAATATAAATAACAAAATAGAAGATGTTGAGTATAAAAATGTTTAACTTAATGTTTAACTTAAACTACCATTTTGAAGATGTTGAAGATGTTGAAGATGTTGAATATAAAATGTTTAACTTAAACTACCATTTTGAAGATTCGAGAGTATACTATATTCGAAAAAAAGAATATAATGCTGGCGAAAAAATTGCACAGTTAACACAAATATCAGAGGAAAATAAGAAACAGATCGATTTAGTAGTACCGGAAAATAGAAAATATTACAAAGCTATTTAAAAATACTGAGAAGGTATTATCGCCGATCTTTATATCAAAGCTCTTAATCAAATAATTAATGAAAAAAAGTTCGGTCATCACACTAATGTTTTGAGTACCATAGCAAAAGAAATAGATTTAAAAAGAGTATCAGATCCGAGTCTGATGGAAACTGATAGACCAGCAGAAAACCACTAGTTATATCGCCAGAAAAAACTGAAAGAAGGAAGCAAATCGAAGAACCACTAGTTATATCTCCAGAGGAAACTGAAAGAAGGAAGCAAATTGAAAAAATAAAAAATAAAAATGACAGCAGATAAAATAACTAAATTAGAGTACTTTTATGGAAGAAAATGATATTAAATATATTGATAATATTGCTAAATGGTCACGAAGTGAATATGATGATTTTATTGAAGAATTAAATGATATTTATAGAAATGGAATAGAAGCTTTTAGTAAAATTGATACAGCTAAAGGAGAAGCTATTTAAGCACTTTTTAAACGTGTTAAGAATGGTGTTATTGCTCATAATTTAATGTCTGTAGCGAAGAAATTTAGATCTTGAAAATCTGAATACGTATATTTTTATGATGAATTTGAATTTAATGAGAATCTTCGCATGAATGAAATATATGGAACAGGTGTAAAAATATTTTCATCAACTGCTGAAATGATAGGCGGATTAATGCTGCTGATATCATCAAAGGAAGCTGGGAATGTTGGCGCTGAAATTGATAATGAAATTATTGATATACTTGATCATTTAAGATCGGAAAATTTACTAACATCTGACGAATACCAAACTTTACATCGCGACTTGATATAAATATCAATTTTGTAAAAATATAATAAATAACAATGTCAACAACATTATTACTAGACTCTAGTACAGCCGCTAAAGATAGCGCACATTTTTCAGTAAATTATATTCCTCCAATACAACTTGATACTGAAAAACAGTATGGAATTGGACTAATTTCATGAACGTATTGGCATTCCATGACTAACATGAAAACTGGGGTAAACGATAAATTTGATTTTACTTTAGCTCCAGCTCCAAGACCTACATGGAAATCAGTTAAAATTCCGCAAGGAGCCTACAACGTAACTGATTTAAATAAGACGATACGCGAATTAATAACGAGAAATTGAGGAGTTTCAGACAATTTTGAATTGGTACCGAATTATAACACACTACGCGCTAGAATAACATTAAACAATAATTTGATAATAGATTTTTCATCAGCAACAAGCATAGCGTCGCTGATTGGATTTACTCACAAATAATACGGATCTGTAGCAGAACAAACTATAACATATAACGATGAACTGCCGGTAAATATAACTGAAGTAAACACAATATTAATACATTGCTCTATTGCTTCTGGATCTTACTCAGCCCAGGGCAGTAAAGGGCAAGCAATATGTAGTTTCTCGCCAGAAGTTCCATCGGGTTCGCTCGTGCAAATTAGTCCACGGCAAGTTATTTATTATCCGCTAAATGTTGAAAATCAAATAACAGCAATAAATATGCAGTTGACAGATCAATCTGGACGACAGCTGGATCTGAATAACGAGGTTGTTACTTACTATTTACACCTACGCGTTGCGTAGACGCACACAATCAACTTCGGTTTTATGCAACCTTAGATGTAATGAAACAAAAACAATTTTACCGAAGAAAAATATTTGGTGGATATTTGGGAAATATATTTACTAAAATTATTGAAAATGTTCCCGGAATCGCACGTAAAGTTGCACCAGTTGCACTCGACGCAGGTAAAGCTTTTGCAACTGGGGCTGCATCTGCTGCTGGAACTGCTGTGGGACAAAACATAGCTGATAAAATAAAAGACGAGAAACCACCGTCTACATCTGAGATAAAACAAGTTATACCACAAATCGCTCGAACAAAAGAAACTCAACGTGCTATGATAACAACAACAAAAAGCTTGTATCACCAAAGGGCGAGAAGATTACACAAAAATTAATATCTGAAGTAACAGCGCCGCAACAAAATTTTATATAATCTAATAAATAAAAGATGTCTGTTAAAAATTATCTCGATTTGGCAGAAACTTATGACATCGATGCCTATGTAACAGAATTTGAGTATGTTGAGTATCTCGATGAAAATTCTAATGAACCAAATAAAACTGGTATTAGAACATTTAATAACCAAGACGAAGATATATTTCTACTGCCACACAAAGCAATGCTGGAAGTTCGCGGTCAGATTATGACAGTGGCCAATCCACCTGTTGCAATTGCAGCTGGGACAGAAGTAGCTCTTATAAATGATGGTTGGTGCTTATTCAAAAGTGCTCGATATCAACTAGCCAATCAAACGGTAGAAGATATTTCAAGTCACCTGCAAGTTGCAAGTACAATCTTAAATATTATTTCTTTATCCGACGATTACTCCAGATCGACTGCAACTAATATGATGTGGTTTAAAGATACCGGAAGTGGTGGGTCTGGTTTTATGGCATCGTCTGAATTTTTAGCTGGGGGTCCACCTATTTTAGTGGCTGGAGCTGATGCCGCTGCAAATGTTGTAATTGTAAGAGATTTTCTTATTATTAATGCTGCTGCGCTAGGTATAGTCGAACCAGGTGCAGCCGCTGGTGATGCAGCTACAACAGTCGCACTTACTGCTGCTTGCAATAATCTTAGTATAACACCACCGGATGCTGCTGCAACCGGCACTGAACTGTTGAACTTGATTAATAACTCATTTCCTATCGTCAGGAAAAATATACGTTACAATGAAGGTTATACCAAAAGAAAGGTACTTGCAGCAGGATCACGTCAAATTACAATGATGCTGCCATTAAGTGCAATATTTGGGTTTTGTCGCGACTACAACAAAGTATTTCGTGGAGTCAAACATACACTTATTTTAGATCGAGCAGAACAAAACGACTGCCTGTTTAGGTCAGGCGGAGCTGATGTACAGTTTGTCATAAATAAACTTGCGCTGTGGATGCCACGAATAACACCATTAATCACTAAAATGTCAGAATCAAATGATATGCTGCAAAAAACATACAAACAGAATTTATTTTCAGCAACATAAAATATATCAAACAGCAGTTCCAAATACTACCGACTACACATGGCGAGTTACAACAACATCAAGTGAACAACTGCCGAGGCAATTATTTGTTGTATTTCAACGGCAAGCGCGACGTGGTAACCAACAACAAAATAATGCGATATTTGATAACGCTGATGTCAGACGATAGAATGAAATTTTGCAGATGACGCTAAAAAAAATATTACTCGACCTTGCATGTATCTGCACGATGCAGTGCAAAAATATCAGGATGTTGGAGACGGATCTCAGATATCAGTAGAAGAATTTCGTATACTTTATCCAATATTTTATTTTGATGTTAGTAAACATAGCGAGCGAGCTGTCGACTCGACAGCTGATATTGAAATTACTTGGACATTAGGAGCAGTTCCAATAGCGCAGTTGTACGTGTACGCGCTAGTGATCAGCGACACGTTTATTACGATTGATTATGTTGAAGGCAAAAGGACAGTACAAGTTTAAAAATTACTAGTAATTTTGCAAGTTTAATCTGTAACTTTAATATAAGATGACAAAATATATTGTAAAAGAAATATATTTGACTGATGGTCAAGTTAAAATATTAGCAGCCGCTGTTGCAAAGCAGAGACAGGTATCATTAAAAATCAACCCTGACACTTCCAAGGGTATTTTAACAAAATTAATGTTAGCCAAAAAACAAGTGAACAAGTACGATCGCGGCAAACCTTTTGTTTTAAATTTAAGTGCCGCACAAATAACAGCGATGGCAAAACAAGGTGGTTTCTTTGGTCCGGCATTATCAGTAATAGCCAGAACGTTATTACCTAAAATTTTGCCGGTGTTAGGTACATTAGGACTAGCAGCAGCGTCTGGAGCAATATCTGGCGCAACGAAAAAGCAGTTGAAGGTCATGGTATAGAGAAACTTTCAGTTTAATTTTATGTGACTGATAAATATAATGCCACGACGAAGAAAAACAACAACGGAAAAAAAGACACCGCGACGTCGAAGAACAAACCAAAGGTGGATTTATTCCAATAGCTCCACTTTTAGCGGGGTTAGCAGGAATTCTACTGCCAAATCTGATGGGAATAGGACGAGGACTAACATTGCCGGGAACACGGCCTTCCCTCTAAGTAACTTTGATATACTTGATAAGCTAAAACAAGTAAAAAATTTCCACGGAGTTTATTCCAAAGATGAACTCGATCGCGATGCGATAAATATACAAGATTTCAACGACGGATCTGGTACACATTGGGTAGCAGTTTGTGATAACAATATTTTGACTCGTTTGGACTTCCTCCGAGCGACGCAATAAAAAAATATATAAACAAAAAATATAAAATAATATATTATTCGTCCAATCAACTTCAACCTGCTGGAACTTCTGCTTGTGGATATTATTGTATAATGTTCATTAAACAAATGTCCCAATCACCTGACAACGTCAGGGAATTTAATTTTTTAAAATTTATTTTACAATTTGACAAGCACCCTTCTCACGCTAATGATGAGATTGCAATAAATTTTTGTAAATCTATCTAAAGCTTGCACAAAATTATTTATAATTTTGCTAATTTTATCTAAATTACAAATATATAATGTCAACATATTGTCTCAAATGTAAAACTAAAACAGAAAATATCAATGAAACAACAGAAAAAACAAAGAACAACAGGACGATGCTGAAAAGTATATACGCAATTTGTGGAAAAATAAAAAGTATGTTTTTAAAGACATTGTCTCCATCGAGAAAATCGTTGGGAGCTGGATATCCCGACGTTGTCAGGGCTGCCGTTATTTTAGTAGACGATTAATGAATAATGACATGCGAGTGCTGTTGTGATAGAGATCTCTGTCAGGAGCAAAATAAAATTGTCACATACTGTCAACGTTGTAATCGCCGGGAAATAATAGGAACAGGTATAGATATACATAAAGTAACAGGCAAATTACCGAAACCAAAAGACGGTTGGACATTACCAGGCCATAAATACACTGGACCTTATAATCCTCTTGATAAACAACTAGATGAAAATGATAATCCGCTGCCAGGACAAGAGCCATGAGATCTGCTACCGTGACATAGAACATCCTGACAACGTTCGTGTAGAAAACTCAAAATCAGACTGTGATAAAGTAATGTTAGACGAACTTCGTGATATGAAACCGGAAGGAATTAGAGAAAAGGTTGACCGAAAGTTGGTGCAGGGTTTTATTGGAGCAAAATATAAACTTGGTCTCGGAAAGGAATTGTATGATGATCTTGCAGCTGAATTACACAAACCTAAAAAAAAAAAGTTTCCGTGACGTAAAGTTGTCGCAAATGCCGTTGACGATATTTGGGCGATAGATTTAGTTGACGTGTCAAATCTTGCTCAGTTTAACGTTGGAGCTGACGGCTCTTCAAAGAAATACTTGTTCAATGTCATAGATGTTTTTAGCAAATATGCTTTTAGTTTGCCAGTTTCATACAAGACAGGAACGTCAATAACTGACGCGCTAAAACAAATAATAACAACTACAGAAAGAAAACCAAATAGAATCTGGACCTATCACGGAGCAGAATTTTTCAATAAAAAGTTCGAGCAGTTTTTGGAACAAAATAACATCAAGAAATATGTTACAGGAAATGAAGGTAAAAGCTTTGTCGTCGAGCGATTTAATCGCACTCTAAACGAAAAAATACACAAATATTTGACAGCTAAAAATACAAATAAATATATTGACAATTTACAGAACACTGTTGACGAATACAATAACACGAAACATCGAACCTTTAAAATGTCGCCAAACGACGCAATTAAAAATCCAATATTAGCGAACGAAAACATGTACCTCAGACATAAATTTAAAGTTGGCGATAAAGTTAGAATTTCTCTGACGAAAAAAACATTTGAAAAAGGATTTACTCCAAACTGGAGCGAAGAAGTGGTTGTTGTTGATAAAGTACTTTTAACAATACCTGTAACATACACGCTGAAGGATTTATTGGGTGAACCTATAACTGGTAGTTTTTATGAACAGGAACTTCAGAAAACTTCCCAAGACGTATTTGTTATTGAAAAAGTTATCCGAAAACGCGGTGATAAAAGTTTAGTTAAATGGAGAGGATACAGCGATAAATTTAATAGCTGGGTACCAACTAAGTCGATGCAAAATTATTTATAATATTATAATAAATTTGTTCGTATCTTACAAGCACAGATTTACATTTGATAGTTTTACATAACGAAATTAAATGTAATTTTCTTGTATTATCAACTGACGTTAAATTAAATATTTTAACAAAATTAAATCATATTTTATATTTCTTCGATAGCCAGTTATTTTTACACCAAGAAAATGTTTGATAAGCTGCCAAAATATTTGTTGTTCGGCAACAGTAGAATTAAATTTTATTATCTTTTTAGCAATGTGATACTTAACATTATATCGTCCAGTTGTCGGTCTGCTGCAATTTTTTCTGTCAGCGACAGTAACTACTTCATCGTCAGATTCGTTGTTGTACAAAATATTATCTTCGCTATAGCTAGAAAATTTGTCTGTATCTCCAGAGATAAAATTGTCGTTAGTGATTGTGTTGTTGGCGACTTTATCGTTAGAGATATAATCTTCCGCGCATATATCAGTAAGTCGTTTCATTAAATCCATATTATAATATACTTTTATCTAATTTATAATAGTAATGACCAGCGAAACAAAATCTCCCGAAGTAAAATATCATCAAAAAGTTAGTATATTAAATTATAGGGAACTGGCTGAGGCAGTTAGAAAATGTCTGTCGGGATGTAATGCTTATTCTGTTGACGTTATTGTAATGCAGGGCGAAAATGATAGAATGTTACCAACAGTAGCAGAAAGAAATAAATTTAATGAAAGTGCTTTTATAACATTAAAATTTGATAAAGATGATATTTTGATGTTTGCACATTATTGCTTAACTAAAACCGAGCTAAGAAACATCATTGATCGTCATATTTAAAACTAAATCTATCAAATGTTGACGTTGACGTTGTCGATTTATGTACGCCGTCGGCAATAAATTTTACAGCACGAGAATTAATTTCATGACATTTTGCGGCAGCTGATATTGATTTAAATTTCATTTTTTCTCCAGTTTCTAAATGTGTTGAAACAATTGGTCTTTTAGGATTTTTAAAATTATTACCGCTACCTATACCACGTTTAGTATTTTCTTTTTGTGTAACTAAATCTAAATTTTCTAAACGATTGTCGGTTTTAATTTTGTTAATATGGTCGATAACTAAATTATTTGAAATAGCGCCATTAAATGTTTCGTACACAAAACGATGTGATAGATAACAAACATGGTCAGTTCTTATATGTCGAATAATTCCTTTGTCAGATGCCTCATATAAATCAAATACAGGATGTGGTTGATACTCATTTTGTAAAGCTAAATTCTCAATATTGTCATCAGTAATCGAATTATTGACTCTATAGACTCTTTGTCCTTTTGGAATGTCCTCGCAAAATAAACTATAAATAAATTTTTATCCAAACATTTCAGTCATATCTGTATTATCACCTTTTACTGAAATTATCATTCCAGCTGATGTTGGTCTACCAATAGATTTTTTAGATTTTATGTTAAGAACCGAACCAAGTGCATTTCCAGCATATAAGTTGTACTTTGGATGAACATGATAAGTTTCTTGCTCTTCCGTTGTCATATCTCAGAATTTCTGTCATTATGCTATAAGGATTTTATATCTCTATTTGATTTTTACGTAATGTTTAATTAAATATAAAACGCTATAGATAATACAATGTTAAAATTGCGCGATATTGCTAAAAAGAGCATTTTCAAAACAGACAAAATTGCTACAGCATTTTCCGGATACGACAACAGTTACAAATTTGATGATCAAAATGTTTTAGTAAATTTTAACTCCACAAATTTATATCATCTTTTACAACCAGTTGTATCTAAGGAACTTGCAGCATACAAAAGTATCAAACTAATAGTTCAATATCATATGATTTTATCAAAATTACATGTAATTGAAAAATATATACTTGATATAATCTTTGAAAATACAAGTTTCGACAGAAATATTTCTGAACCATATCTAACAGCTAAATCACGAAAAATATTAACTGGAACAAATATTACCACAGTCGCTGATGAAATACACTAAGAAATAAATAAAAACTTGGAGGAATTTACTTCATCTGGGTCAGGTTGGAAATTTGAAATGATAAAGGAAGTTTAAATTCACACAGCAAAATATAACGTACTTCGAGGTAGTTCTTACGTTGATCTTCCAAAAAAATAAAAAACAAAAAATGCTGCATAAATGTCAAAAACAACGACGATCAATGTTTTCGTTGGTCAATTTTGTCTGAGAGGCATCTTCAGAGTGACCACAGTGACCGAATTGAAAAGTATTTGCCGTACAAAGAAGAACTAGATTTTGACGGGATAACTTTTCCAATGTCAGAAAATCAGACACCAAAGTTTGAAAAACAAAACAATATTTCAGAAAATGTTTTCGGACTAGATGAGCGAGAAAATGTTTACCCAAGATATATTTCAGAGACTGCTACACAAAAAACAATAAATTTATTGTTTTATCGAGGACATTACGTTTGGATAAAAAACTTTAACGGCTTAGTTGTTGGACAGTATAATAAAAATAAAAAGCAGAAATATTTATGTTACAAATGTTTACAGGGTTTTTCTAAGAATGAGAAACTACATGAACATCTTAAAGACTGTATCAACGTTCAAAGAATAACAATGCCAAGCGAAAAAGTCTTAAAATTTAAAAATTACGATGATAAACTAAATATACCTTTCGTTATTTATGCGGATTTCGAGTGTTTACTCGTTCCAGTGGCTGGAAAAGAAAATAAACCGAATAAATCAAGTACAAGAAAAATACAGCAACATGTTCCTTGCGGAGTAGCTTATAAAGTAGTTTGTTGCGTCGACGATAAGAAATGAAAGAAATTACGTGATACATTGCACAAATTTAAAACAAGCAGTAGATGCTGGACTAATTCTGAGAAAAGTCCATCGTGTGCTAAAGTGTAATCAGTCTAGGTGGATGTCAAATTATATTGACTTAAATACCAAACGTCGTGCTGTGGCTATGACCGACTTTGAGAAAAACATTTTTAAGTTAATGAGTAACTTAGTTTTTGGAAAGACAATGGAGAACATTAGAAAGCGAGTAAATCTTGAAATTGTTAATGATATAAATCGCAGAAATAAGTTGGTTAACGATGACGGTTTTCTCAGTTTGAAAATATTTCATGAAAATCTTGTTGCAATATAACGACAAATGACAAATTTAAAGTTAAATAAACCTATTTATGTTGGTGCAGCTGTACTTGATATATGAAAGGGGCTGATGTATGATTTTCACTATGATTTTACCAAAAAGCAGTGGCCAGATTCGGAGTTGTTCTTTACTGATACAGATTCGCTAGTTTATAATATAAAATGTGAAGATGTCTATGAAGATATTTATAAACACCGTGACCTATTTGATTTATCAGGTTATTTGACTAGTAGTGGATTTAATGATAATACGAATAAAAAAGTTATTGGTAAATTTAAGGATGAATTTATGTTTGTGCCGGTCAAAGAGTTTGTTGGACTTCGAAGTAAAACGCATGCCGTAATTCTCGACGATAACAAAATGAGAAAGAAAGCGAAAGGAATTCCACGTGGATATGTAAAGAAATGTATGAAATTTGATGATTTTAAAACCGCACTAAACAATAATGTCAGTTTTATTAAGACAAATGTACTCAGAACTAATCTCCACAAACTTGAAACTGATACGATTATTCATCGTGTACTTAGCAATTTTGAGGATAAAAGATGTTGTAAAGACGGAATTAATACTCTAGCACTTGGTCATTATATTTCTCTGAAAGATATTCTTTGATAAAACCAATTATTCTATAACTGTTTAAAGGAAACGGCTAATTAATGTGTGCCATTTCTTTTTTCTGTCACAAAAATATAACTTTAGCCGAAGAAAATATAACTGTGTGTGTTCCTTTAGAAGGGAGATAATACCGTTCCAACTTGTTTAAAAATCGTATCTGGATTGTCGAACATAGATTAGTACGAATGTACTGTATATTTTCAGACTGTCTGTAATAAAGCGCTGCTGGTGATTTCCGAGTTTATTAGTGAGTTCGTTTTGTCTGTTAAGTGACTTCCAGGCGTATTAGTCTGTCTGTTTCTAAAGCCGTACTGAAACAGAATTCCCTGAATCTTTACAGGCTTGGTAAAAACCCACCTATTGATTTTTCAGACCTGCCTATAATGTACACAGCGCTGTATTACACGTGAAGGCAGGCACCAAATGTTATGTTCCACAGACACCCCTCTCACACCCTCCTCAAGCTGCCCCAAATACAAAAAAGCAATATTAAATCAGGTCGTGGTAATATGGAAACCGATTTTAATACTTGCATACAGTTTGAAGTGTGTGTGTGTGTGTGTGTGTGTGTGTGTGTGTGTGTGTGTGTGTTGCTATATGTAGCAGTCACTGTAGGTAAACAGTGCTAGTGAGTGGCAATAGATATTAGAAATTCTTGACTTTTTGTATAATATAAATATACGACAAATTCACAATCCCATGTATGTAACACACACACACAGCTAGGAGATGCAAAATGCTAAGTATTTCTCAAGTCCTCTATCATCAAGATATATATCATACTGGACTATGATAAAACTCAGGTTTACCGTAAACGAGGAAGTAAGTTGAAGAGGCAGTTTGAACTGGATATGTACACTGAATTGTGTGTTGGCCATAGTAGTGTGTTTTCAAGCATTGACACAGCGTAGCGACAGCCAGTGGTCGGATACCGGGATTAATAGCACTTGAGGTATGGTTAGATTATATATTCATTTTGCCTCTTAAACAAACGTTGTATATGTATTATCTGTTATACTTATCATATAATAGATATTGTTAGGTTCAACGCCATTTTGACAGAACATGATAGGCTGTGCATGGCAGTCAGTATATTTAGCGGAGAAGAACCTGACACGACCCCGACAGGAACGGCCGACCCACTGGAAGCTACTGGCAAGCTTTCTCAGACTCGAACTCACACGGACAGAGGTGCGATGTTTACTGAGCGGCAAAGGCCAGCTTCTACTACTCTGCTTAGCCGGGGCCCAAATCAAGTATGAATTAAAACGCGGATTGGTGTAGGGTATGTAAACAAAGAAGGCCTATTCCGGAAGTAAATCAAAATCCATGAATTCCACAACTAAGCAAATACAATGAGACATGTATAATTGAGGAAGAAGCTCGGAAAATGTCCCACTCATTTAACGATGATTCGCATATGTGGCACTTATTTTTTTTAATGCTACAACTCCTTGCTTAAAGATGTATTGTCATTACCTGTATTATTTGTATTCACATCTCAGCGAATATGTGCTGTTTCTTGTACACGTGAATAATAAATACAGATTTAGAGCTAAGAAGATAAGTTATCAAAGCTATCTTACTGGAATATCTACATGTTTTGACGCGTGAAATAATTATTGATCAAAGTGTTTGTATTCTTGGTTAATATGGTTGTGGCTAAGGTACAACTGGGCGGACTTGCGATTTCAGTGTACTTAGGCTGAGACAACACTATTCAACAGTAGAAAACACCGTAGTTTATGTAATACGTATTCATATTTATGAAAAAATAAATGTGTTTAAACGAATTTAAAACGAATAATATTAAGACAGATAAACATATGTTTTAATATAAATATTGTTCTAATTATTTGTGTGACTGATTTGTGCATAAATATCAATTATTTTTTGGTGACTCGATTTTATCTTGTTAAGTAGCAAAACGTATTGGGTTAAGCATGTGCTTAACATCACTCATTATGTTCTTAACAACGTCCAGTGGGCAGACTATTCATTGAATCACTCCACGCAATGCATCTGCATAGATGAAAATTATTATGAACCACTCATAGGGAAACATGATAAAAAAAAAAAAAAAAAAATATCGTATATGCCATATAGGGCAACATGAATATGATACTTATTATATACCCCATAGAAGACAACATGATACAACTTGTGTATACCCAATAGAAACAAATCCCCATGATAATAAGAATTAATATATATCCCATAGATGTCCACATGTAAATGACAATTATTATATATCCCATAGATGCTAACATGTGACTGGCAATTATTATATATCCCACAGATGTTAACATCTGACTGGCAATTATTATATATCCCACTGATGCCAACATGCGAATGACAATTATTATATGTCCCATGGATGGAAACATGTTAATGACAATTATTACATATTCCATAGATGGAAACAAGTTATTGACAATTATTATATATCCCACAGAAGCCAATATGAACGTGAAAATTATTGTATAGCTCATATAGGGCACCATGAAAATGACAAGTATTACATACCCAGCTCGTAACTTCCTGAGACGAAAATATTCAACAGTGGAAACACTTCAGTCTGTAATGTTGCTGTCTTCTGTTGTATAAACTGTACTGTCTAAGTTAATACTTATATTATGCAAAATGAGGTTAAAAAGTAGTTGATTAACAGTGTGTGTGTGTGTGTGTGTGTGTGTGTGTGTGTGTGTGTGTGTGTGAGAGAGAGAGAGAGAGAGAGAGAGAGAGAACGTGCGAGAGAAGCGGGGATAATTTGTAGGTTATGTGTTGATATGATATGAATTACAAAGATTAGGATTGATTAATTATATGAACTGTTTAAATCACCAAGTGTAATCCTTTGTCCAAAAGCAATGCATGTTTTAGCATTATTCACTACATTCACATAGCAAAAGTATATTAATGCTGTTACCTTAATAATAAAATCAGAAATGGAAGAAATTTACTTCCCCTTCCCTTGCTTCTTTAACTCCTGTAACTGCATTAAAAATTCGTTACACTCAATCCATTTGTGTAAACTTCATGCCAACTATGATGACCCTCAGGTTACAATATTGAGTTCATAAGCGCACTCCTCCGCTGGTTCGTTACATTTAGGATACAAAACTGTATCATCTTACGATTCCTGTGAAACACAATAATAATTATAATAACCCTCCAACATTTGGCGTAAACGAAGTTCATGTAATCAGGTGAACTGAGTGAGGGGCGAACTAGCTGACGGTAATACACACACTCAGCCAAACGGAGAGAGGTAAGAGTGGATATGAGCACACACAATGTATCGGGAGAAAAGTTTCTATAATCGTTATTGAGACTGCTGATAATTTAACCGAATTTTGTCTTCGAATTATTTTTTTTCTAAAATATCTTCATTACATTGGTCAGTATCAACGTAAATATCAGCTTTGAAATAATTAGGCATGGGTTAAATAGTCCACCATATGAAAATACTGTCATACTGGTAAATGATATACTTATAAATAAACATAAGAATTAGATCTGGTTCACAACTTTTCATTTCTTTAAACTCTTGTAAATGCACCACAAAACTCACTATACATTAAAATTTATTAATAATACTGTGATATTATATAAGTTGTCTCTAGACGCAAACCATATTGTATAAATTGCTGACAGATTGTATAAGGCATACGGTATCCGATATGCAGCCAATTCCACGTTTGCAATGCATTTGTTTTGTTCTTACTGAGAAGTTTGATATTACAAAATAATAATGTCAATATATACAATGATGGTACGACGAATGCTTAATAACGTATTTGACTTTGCTTCTGTTTATTTTATTTATTTTGCTAAATCTTAGAAATGGCGATGTAAAGATATGAATGAATGCATTATTCCTCTGAGTTACAACAAAGATAAGCTGACGTAATATCATTATCTATGCTTTATAAAACTGTTCCCCACTTTTGATGTAATATTTATCCTGGTTCTATTCCTTTGAAAATTGTGTATTGTACTGTATATGCACATTAATTTGTATTATCTCTAAAAACTGGAGACATATCTAATCGTTAAGGATTTTTCTAATGACACGATCGTGATTAGGACAATAGAAAACGTTGCAGCGCATGGAACATACATTAGACAATATCAATCCTAAAACTGGAGATTTATGCTTTCTTTATTGTATGCGTTATTTGATCGATAGGGATACACTTAATTGACAAACTATTCGGTTAGGGAAAGGCATAAGCCAATTCTCCGTCCGAGTAGACACTGTGGCGGTGGTTGAATAGCTGAAACCATTCATCGTCGGATAAAACTGAGGAGCCCAACAGGGATCACACAAAACCTCAAGTATACGAATTGTCTTGTCGAATATGTTTGTACGCGTTGGTGATATGAAATTTCAGGTCATGTCCTGGTTATTTTCCGATATTTACTTTCTCTGTGTTGTTACTATGATCCTAAAGGAGGACATAAAGATGAATGAATGGTTCACTTAAATATTCTAGAAGGAAGTATATAAACCTTCGTGCAGTGTAAAAATTTAAACGCTTGCAGATTGAGCGTGGACGTCGCAATCGCACTGAGATCCAGTCCGACATCGCTGTCTGAACATACATTCACTTTCAAAAATGAAGATATTTGCTTACCTGTTTTCCAGACTAGTTAGGTCAGTCAGTTTTCGAATCGTTGCTAATAATAAAAAAATTATAAAATAAAGAAAACAATAATAATCAAGATGAAAAACCTATACAGGTTTGAAGGATTTTGATTTATTCACCACGGCCCTTTACATCTCCCGTAAATTTTGTCATCTGACGAGTCAGCATTGTGACATCATTCTGACCGTCCATGGAATACCAAGTACTTGCTTGCATTTGCAAGTGAGTCGTAAGGAGTTGTCATTACAAGGACGGGGACACACAATTAGTCCATATATATATATATATATATATATATATATATATATATATATATATATATATATATATATATATGTGTGTGTGTGTGTGTGTGTGTGTGTGTGTGTGTGTGTGTGCGCGTGCGTGTGTGTGTGTGTGTGTGTGTGTGTGTGTGTGTTTTACTATACTTGCGAGGACCTAAGTTTGAATGCACACCAACATCTCGAGGACGTGACGACACTGTGAGGACTTACACACCAGTCCTCGAAATGATTCATCGGGAAATGGTTGAGAATAATCATATTAGATGAACTACGTGTTATTGTGATAGTCCTCACAAAGTCGGTAATTTCTGACACTGAGTTACACTCCGTGTGTATAGTTCACACAATGTGCAGTCTTCCTTGGGCTGTAGACCGGTGTGCAAACGCTTAGCCAATCAGAAGGCGTGTGACTTCTGATCGTTTGTCATCCATCATAACATCGCTGCTGTGCACTGTCACTGTAAATTTCGTATACCTATAAATACGACTCATAAAAATAACTACTAGTATTATTAATGATTTAAAAAGAATAATTTTGTAATAATGGTAAACTGGTGATGCCAGCAAAAAGTGCGATATTTTAAGCACGGTGAGACTGATATAGAGCGGTGTTTTTGGCGCGTGATTTGGTGTGTACATGGATTTTATTGCTTCGAGACCTATTGCGCCTATGACCTAACTCTTGGAAGATGGCAAGACCTCGATCAAACTGGTAAGAAACAAAAAGATGCCTTATAACTTATAGTTGTTTATTGTATTCGTTCAAAACAACTGTCCGTTCTTTCATTCGTTATCATCTGTGACAACTTGCTTGTGTCCGGTACCACCAATGACCTTGATACACAGGGCCTCGTATCATTGCTTATATTTAACTATCGGTCATACACACAGTATAAAATAATATTATGACTGACAGTTAAATTGTAAGCAACAATACGAGTCCCTGTGCGAAGGTCTTGATTATTATATTCCCATGTCACAAACAGTTCATGTTGATGTCATAAGAGTGGGTTAATGAAGAAGTGGATCACTTCTCTCTCTCTCTCTCTCTCTCTCTCTCTCTCTCTCTTCCATTTCCTTTACAACTTCATTGTTGAGAGAGAAGCAGAGCAAAATGAACTTTATAGTACAAGAAGAATATTGTGCTTTTTATTGTTTTGTTGTTTTTTTTTATTCCAAAAAAGAACGAAAAAAAATAAAGAAAATTAAAACAAGTCAGATAGGCAAGGAAATGAAAATGGAATACCTCTGTGTCAGTACCTGATACCCTCGAAAAGTAAATGGTTGGTCCCTTTCAAGCTAGTACAGTTCTCACTCTTGATGATGCAATATATGCCTCAACAGAAGATAAGGCTCTGTACATGACAGACTCGTTGATAAACAAACTTTTATATCTCCTTCCTTACATGAATAAAGAAATTACACTGCTTGTTAAATCCATGGGAAAGGCCCATTTGTAGTTGTCATTCTTTTCTTTTGCTTGATTTGACATTGTAAATATAGGAAGCAGACAACATAGTATTTTCCTTCTATGTGCGTACATGTGTAGTCCTGCATATGCTCCTTCACCGAAAATGGACTTATCCAGGAACCAGAAATGACTGACAAGCATGGTGTTCTTTTAAACTGAAAACTTCATTTGAAGTGAAACATGCAGATGGTAACTGTGTTAGGACCCCCCACCCCGGGCATAATCATGTTTGAAATTATAAATCAATAAATAACCTGATTAAGTCCTGAGCATCTTTGATCTCGTTTGTGCTTGTGTTTTTTAAATTGGAATTGGGGTGGGTACATATAAACAGGGAGGTATGTTCAGACTATAGTTTAAGCTCGATTTAGTGGAACTTAATGTTGTTACAGAATGGGATGACCATGTCAACACATGATATGTCAGAGCACTTTCACATCAACACATATATTCCTGCTGAAAATTAATTCTCAAGTTTGGAAAACTCTGCATATTGCTATTTATACCTCTACACTTCACACAAAGCCCTAACGAACTTTATTATATTAGGACTATTCCATACATATATACGAATGTCAGCAGCAACTGGCTATGAGGTATAATGGTACCAATTGTACAACCCCAGGTGGACGGAGTTTAAGGTGTAGGGAACATTGCATTCAGAAATAAACCACAAAACTAGCTGTGATTGGTGCATTATGTAAGAGTTGCACTTTCTGTTAGACTTAAAAAATGTTGAGCCTCTTGGCAACATGTGAGATTATGCTAATTCATAACTATATCACATTTTGTATTTTTTATGATATTTTTAAAATGTGGTACACATGACTGAAAATGTGTCTGGTGTAACTAGATAACTCTTACCCCTGTCTAGTTCCAGCTAGAGTTATCTCTCTTAAATGCAATGGAGTACCTGGTTCTGTCCTTGTCAAATTGACAATCTAACATTGTTCTCTGTGACAGTGGGTGACATGCATGCTGAGGTAGGATAGAAAGTATATTTATTTCACAAAACATTAACATTGAGGTCTATGGAAAAACAATTGGTACCGTGATACCTAAAGGGAAGAACAGCCTCCCAGTGTATCCATAGAAACACATACATGTGGGTGGCATTTATGAATGGTACTAGTTAGATGTAGGAAAACAAATGGATGCTGAACATTTCTAGTCAAATAGTGACAGTCTTTTAAGAATAAAATGTATGTAATCTTCAGAAAATAGCACAAGTTGACTTTGGATGGTGGCTTTTGATAACTATAGCTATGACAGACATATACTTGTATTACCTGAAGGCTTTATGTATGTGTAGTCAGCTCTCAGATTGGCATATATGCAACAAAATAAGTTATGTAAACATAATATAGTTGATTTTGGCCAAATATTGACTATTTTACCTGCAAAACATGATAAATCATGTATAAAAAAAACAAGAAAAAACCCACTATCTTGGTTTTGTAAGGCATGCTATAAACCAAGATAGAGAACACTGTAGGTTCACTTGTAAATAGATCACTTGTATCATATAGGACAATCTGGTATGAGTAATTTTAGGTGATTTATTAAAGATATTGTATTCCTTCCCACTTTGATTTTAATTGTCCTGCTCTAATTGTCCATTTTTGTACACTTTTTCTTGCCTTGAAATGGTTCATGCAGTTTATTTAGATAAGTTCTCTGGCATTCCCTTTGTTGAAGTAGCAGGGAATACCAACAGACAAAAACAGTTTCTTTAAGTCAGCATTTCCTATTGACACTTGTATAAGCCCAGTTATAACCTACTATTGACTTTCAATTAATTCTATTTATTTCTGTCCAGCTATTCTTGTGGAATTTCCATATTAGGTCAAACATTGAGTGATCACCATATTAGTCACATATTGCCCATTCCTTCCATTCAAGTCCACACTATTCTTCAAACTTTGCATCCCATCGCAAGAATTCAAATTGGCATGGGATCATATCTGCATGTTTATGGAAGTCTGAACTCCACATGACGGCATTGTAGAGAACATGAACTATTTGAAATAAAAATGCTGTCTCATGTCAGTAAGCAAAATTACATCACTCTTGAGGTCTCCACTACATACAGAAGCTTGGATTTTAGGTTCTCACTTATCAATAATGTATTTTTGGATAATTTAATTGCATTGAAGTTAATACATGTGTTCATGAACTCGTCTATATTACATGGATAATATATTGGAGGAAATAAAAATACCACACCTTATGTATATCATTCAGTTATCTCCCTTACACCAGATATAACATGTCAAAAAATAAAAACTCACATTTTCAGTGATTGGCTATGAAAATAAAGAGAAGATTTGTGAAGTATTATATTAGCCCTCAGTCTTGATGCAAATGTAAGTAGAAGCAATTTAATAATTTCTCACAGGAAAGTTTACAAGTTTAAAAACTGATAAAGTAAAATGTTTTGTTTTGTTTAGGTATTTTTCTGCTTAACTGAAAGAACATTATTGTTAATTTCTTATGTAGAAGAAATATAAACTATATGCATCTATATTATCTCAATTATTCACTGTTTTATATTAGACGGGAATGAACACCACTTCACCTGAAATTTTGGTGCATGTAAGGGATGTTATAGCACAGGTGCCTTCGGACAGTCCTTGGACCTATGGGGCACTGCCTCCATATATTTGTCCAAGGTAAGGTCATCAAACTTTCACATCTCATTTTTCTCATTGCTGCTTTTGTCTCCTTCTAATTCCTTTATCATGAGCTACATCTCCCTTTTAGATACACACCTTCCTCCTGTTTTTAACTCCATTTGACTCACTATACTTATTGTTTATCTTTGGCATTTTTCTGTATTTTATTCCCCAAATTTCACCCCCAAATCCAATATAACTACTTAGAAGCTGTGATCTACTATATTTGGTGACAGATTGGCTTATTGCATCAATTTTATTCACTACACAAAGGAGCGAAGCTTTTTATTTGTATTACAAAGAGGATGGGTAAGTTGACCGTGGTGTGAGGACTGGGGGTTGGTGACCTCATGTATCTGCAGACAGTGTAAAGTGTTGAAAGCTTGTACTTTATAACAAGATTGGGTCATGTCCACCTGTCTCTGATGTTAAGTTCTGCATCTACCAAACAAATATAAAGTCCATTGTTTTAGGTTAATTGTACTTTTTGAAGTACAAGAGGTACATACTACTTGGTACATTGACCTTTGACCTAATTGTGACATAATATGATATGATGTGATTTATCCCATATCACCCATGTGAAGTTCAATAAGTGCTGATGTGAATAAAATACGAGTCCTAGTTGAAACAAGTTATTTTATTCCCAAAATGTAGTTTGTTAGTAAAGCACAAATATGAAAACAGCAGCTGAAATACTTCAAAGACCATTTCATACACATTTAATATAAGACACAGCTTGGTACCTCATAAAATTGTTTTTGACAAGTGAGACTAAGTACACGTGTTACTTGTACAGTCCCAAGCTATATCACAGATTATTGAAAAAAATAAGGTTGGCTTTAGGTATAATGGTACCAATTGTACAACCCCAGGTGGGCGGAGCTTAAGGTGTAGGGAACATTGCATTCAGAAATAAACCACAAAACTAGCTGTGATTGGTGCATTATGTAAGAGTTGTACTTTCTGTTAGGCTTAAAAAAAAGTTGAGCCTCTTGGCAACATGTGAGATTATGTTAATTCATAACTATGTCACATTTTTTATTTTTTATGATTTTTTTAAAAATGTGGTACACATGACTGAAAATGTGTCTGGTGTAACTAGATAACTCTTACCCTGTCTAGTTCCAGCAGAGTTATCTCTCTTAAATGCAGTGGAGTACCTGGTTCTGTCCTTGTCAAATTGACAATCTAACATTGTTCTCTGTGACAGTGGGTGACATGCATGCTGAGGTAGGATAGAAAGTATATTTATTTCACAAAACATTAACATTGAGGTCTATGGAAAAACAATTGGTACCGTGATACCATGAGTCAGCTGCGAGACCACAACTATAATAAACAGTCACCATATTGCTTACATCAACATACGGTGTCGACAACAGCTTTCTTGGGCAAATAAGTCTGTTGTAATATTTGTTTCACTGATGTTTTGTTACATTGATACAGAGCTATGGACTTGTACAAGTGCTATTTCCCTGCTAATTATTAGCACACGGTTAATAGTTGGCCTAGACTGGACATCAGAAGACGACACTGTCCTGTGCCATAAATATATGGTTCCCAAAATACCAGAGTTAAGATTTGTCGCACTTCGCACCTTCACACAAGTCTACTACTCCTTGTGCCACCGTTGTAATATATGCTCCAGTATAATACTGTGTTTTAGAGTAACAACGGTAGCACATAGAAAACTCAGATTTACAGGGAAAATGCGACAACAAAACTCACTTTAGCATTCTCATTTTTTTTTTTATATTTATCATGATTTTGATTGGGGGAGAGATTTTTTCTCGAAAGCAAAATTAATAAAAGTTGGGGAAAATTATGGTATTATAATAAAATCATGTACTTGTTAGTGAAAAATATAGCTTATTAGATTTATCTTATGACCCATTTTTAAAAAATTAATGACCAATGTGCATATGCATCCATCATAACTCATTTCTCGAAAAGTACAGATAATTGTTGATAAAGACAAAGTTACAGGAGAAGATTTTAATTTCAATTTTTTATCATTCTTACCTTTATCTTCAAAAGAACTAAATTATATAGGTCAGATTAAGTTAAATATCAAGATTCTGTTAAAGGATTATTGAAAATTTGTTTTTAAAGTAAAATTGCTTTTATCATCATCCAAGATCATAGTACTTTGATAGATAACAAATGTTGTTGTTGTTGTTGTTGTTGTTGTAGGGTTTAAAGCCATTTTTCAGCACAAGATAGGCTATACATGGCGGCCAGTATAACTGGTGGAGGAAGAACCCTGGAAAACCCTTGGAAGAACCACCGACCCAAGAGAAGTTAATGGCAAGCTTTCTCACGTATCCACATTAGCCGAGCCTGAGACTCGAACCCACACGGACGGAGGTGAGACGGCAGTGATTCGGAATGGTGAGCACTTTAGACCACTCAGCCACCTTGGGCCCCTAAAACAAATATAAAGGATGCCGATACAACTATGAAAGGTATCATAAAAGTATTTGTTTCTTGTAAATATGCGCATATTACAGTAACAAAGAAACACCTGAAAAGAAATCAGTTACAACAGCTCCGCATGGAACTTGAGAATTCATTACAGTATTCTAAACAGTGTTACTGATGTAGGTGTTCACTGTCTTCACATTGCCATCACATGTTTAGTAGCTGACTGTTTTAGGCAGAGGTTGGTTTGCGTCATCGAAATAGTTACTAAGAACTTTGATAATAATAATAATGAGGACTTTGTGTAGCTCCTAATCTTTAGAAGCTCTAAGCGCTTTACAACATTTGACAACACTTAAAAAACATATAATGATATGATTACACAAATAAAAACAAACACCACGAAATTAAAAAACAGAAAACATGCTATAAATATTTAAAGTAAGGAAACATTATTAGGTCTTTAAGTCTGTTCTTGCAGTTGAAATAGGTGAGTTTTAAGAGCTCTCTTGAATGAGATCACTGTGTCTTTGTGTCTAAGGTCAGTGGGCAATTCGTTCCACGTTGCTGGGCCCTGGAATGCAAAAGAACGTTGTCCATTTGATTTCATTTTCATAGTGGGAATAATGAGATTAAGAGTGTCAGAAGAGGAGCGTAAGTATCTTGCTGGTGTGTACACATGGGAGAGGTCGGATAGGTATGTTGGACTGGACCCCATCAGTGAAACGTAGCACAGAGAACAAATTTTGTGTTTAATTCTGGATCGAATGGATAGCCAGTGTAGGGTACAGAGCAGGGGGAGGCGTGCTCTGATCGTGGTTCTTTACAATAGTCCAGTCTTGAAAGTAATAAGGAACACACAAGTGTTTTAGTGGCATCAGCTGAAAGATACTTGCAAATGGAGCTGATGCGTCTCAGCTCAAGATATGCAGCCTTGCATATGTTCATAACATGTTGGTGCATTGAGAGAGTACTGTCAAGAGTAACACCTAGGTTTCGTACTGACTGTGTGAATTTAATGTTGGTGTTGCTGATATTTATTGTCTGAGGTAAAGGATGTGAATGAGAAAGTCTTTGTGTTGTAATCAGAATGGCTTCGGTTTTATCATCATTCATCTGCAGCTTGTTACATGTCATCCATGATTTCACATCAGAAATGCACCTCTCTACACCTTGGATGGTAGCTTCAACTTCAGTTGGGTGGCTAGATTTGTATATTTGGGTGTCATCGGCATACAATTGGTGAGACACTGGATGATGATCTATGACACTTGAGAGTGGCTGAGTGTATAGAATGAAGAGAACAGGTCCAAGAATAGACCCCTGTGGAACACCACAGCATAGATCAACTGGGCTGGAGTGTTTTCCATTTGCGGACACAATTTGTGTCCTGTTGGCCAAGTAGGACTTGAACCATAGTAAGGCCGTATCATGAATGCCAAATACATGCTGGAGACGGTGAAGTAATATATCATGGTCTATAGTGTCAAATGCTGCAGACAAGTCAAGGAGAGTGAGGACTGTAATCTTTCCGCTATCCAAAGCAGAGAGAAGGTCATTGACTACTTTCAGAAGAGTAATTTCAGTACTGTGGCAAGGGCGATATGCAGACTGTACATTGCTAAAAAGACTGTTTGAATTCAGATGAGATACAAGTTGGGATAGAACAACTTTTTCTAAGATTTTTGACATGAATGGGAGATTAGAAACTGGGCAGTAGTTCTTTAAATCATTATGGTCGAGTGTTGGTTTCTTCAGCAGAGGCTTTACAATGGCAGTTTTGAAAAATGATAGGATTTCCCCAGAAGAGAGAGAGGTATTAATAACATCAGTTAGTGAAGGCAATATTGGATCTAAGCACTCAAGCAGCAGTGATGTCGGAATCGGATCAAGTTTTCATGACTTTGGTGCACTCATCACGACTGTATGTACTAAATCCATAGAGACAGGGTCAAATGCTGCTAACGGTTGCCACTGAAATTCTGTATCGTAACTGAGTGGTGACGACGAGTCAATTGAAATTGTGTTGTCAAGCTTATCTCTGATGGTTTGTACTTTGTCACGGAAGACATTTGCAAACAGGTCTGGAAGGTCGACTAGAGAGAAGGTAGTTGGAAGTGGTGTACATTTGTTCCTTAACATTAGCTTGTTAGTAATCTCGAATAGCTCTTTTGCAGCTGGAACTGATGAGAACTTCACTGATTCAAAATAGGATAATTAGTGAAATGGATTTTTATGGCAAGTATTTTTTTTTGTCATTGAGAGATTCATTCTCTTGAGAACAGAGTTTATGACGTGGGGTCAAAACTGTGCATCATCAAAATGGAGTAAGATGATGCTGTTATAGTATCTGCTGTTTTTCAGACCATGATTTTTCATGTATAAAGCACATTAATATAGCTGAAATATCGCAACATATACAGCATAGTGTTAGGAATGATTTAAATTACAGCCTTTGAGAAGACACATATGATAAAATGCCCTTGAGAATTTGGAATTAACTGACAAGTGACTCCTTAGTTTGGAAATCTATTGAGAACACTGCCTCTGTGTGCAAGGAGGGCATACCTTGTCAAAACAACAACATGATTGTTTCTACTTTGAGATTCCTTATCCATATTTTCTGTAGAATTAAATGAATAGTGCATAGGTTGTATTACGTATGCAGTATTTAATGTATTATCATGACTATCTTTATTTGAATCTTAAATGATGTTCATGAATTAAGTAGTTGTTCCATTGAAGGCCCCATTAAGTGGTCAGTAAAGAATTAAATTTTAGAGGCACTGGCTGCATTACTGTTTTAGAAATTATAAATTAATGCTTGAATGATGGACTACTATAGTATTAATGTTGCTAACTGAGCAACGTTACACTGGTACCCTAGTCCTACTATGTAAGATGTCGCCCCTGATATGTATAGTGGGATTAGGGGTGGTCATTGTCTTACTTCGTGAACAAACCATGCCAGTGGCCTAGTGGTTAGAGCATCTGCCTTGGATGCGGGAGATCGTGGGTTCAAACCCCGGCCGAGTCATACCAAAGACTTTTAAAAATGTTACTCGTAGCTGCCTTGCTTAGCACTCAGCATTAAGAGGTTAGTGCTAGCACTGGTTGGCCTGGTGTCAGGATAATGTGATTGCAGGGCCGGCCTTAGGCTGGTTAGACCAATTTTAAGTTCAATATCATATAGAAGTTTTTAAGTTCAATATCATATTAAACTTGTTTGAAAGTTTATTTTCAAATGCCTTGTTCACAGGGGGCCCCGAAAAAATGATCCAAATCGGGCCGCACGTTTGCTAAGGCCTGTGCTGCGTGACTGGGTGGGACAAGATGCTGCATGTATGTAGCATGATGCTCCAGTGCTAGACATTGCTATAAACTGTCTCACTGCAGACATCATAGACATGTGACTGAAAAGTTTTTAAAGCTACATTAAAAATTCAAAGCACACACACACACACACACATTTCCTAGACAAATTCTGCTGCATACATGTTCCATTGTCTAATTGCTTTGGTCATACTGTAGTTAACATGACGCCTTTTCCTCGTGGAAGTATATCCAGACAGTTGTTGTTGTTGTTGTAGGATTTAATGCCATTTTTCAGCACAAGATAGACAATACATGGCGGCCAGTATCATTGGTAGAGGAAGAACCCGGGAAAACCCCAGAAAGAACCACCTACCCACGAGAAGCTACAGGCAAGCTTTCTCACATACCCACACTGGTCGAACCCGAGACTCGAACCCACGCAGAGAAAGATGAGATGGCAGTGATCCATAGCGGTGAGCACTTTAGACCACTCGGGGCCCCATTTCCATACAGAATCAAGTAGTTTAGTTTGTTTTTAAAGTTCTTGAGCACCAAAAGTTATTTGTCATTTTGTTAATAGAAAATTTACACTTAGTTCAAACATATTGGGCATATCTCTGCTTCCATAACTCATCAATCTACTGGAATGGTCAACACATTTTGAAAATCAAAACTGCTTGATTTTGTCTGAATATACTTCTGTAAGGAGAAAGGCAGCAGAGTAAATTTTGTATGATTAACACAATTAGAATCAAATCTGAGCAGTTTTATCAATAGGGGATGTCTGGTATGAGAGATATTCTTAACAACTTGTCCCTGTTGTTGATTGCCAGTAGGTTATGCTATAGATCAGTGATTGTTCAGGCAGTGCATGGACCCTCCACCAGTATATATCAGGGGTGATGCCCTACATGGTATGACTGACTGGTACCCTAGTAGCAGCTTCTTATAATGCTTCTAACTTCTTTTGCATAGTAAAAACGTGAATGAGTTGTTGATATAACCAAAGACTGATCATCCTGACTCCTTGGAAGATATCAACATTGCGCTTGATAAATGGTCCTTGAAATAATGAAATGATGTAAGGCACAAAGTTAAGGTATAGAATGTAATTCAGCTTGTTAAAATTCCAGTTACTTTGTTTAAATATGATTACTTTGATTCTGATGACCTCATTTTGCATATTGCTCATTCATTTTTGTTCCCATTGCAATCCAGTATTTCTCATTATTATTAAAAATAGCTGGAAGGATGATGATGTCATTATGGTATGCAAAGTCTGTCCGATTATTCTGCAGTGTTGTTTTATCTGTTCATATGTCTTTTTGCTGATATTTAACCCAGATATATATATATATATATATATATATATATATATATATATCATAGCTAGACAGAGTGTCATGTACAGCGAAACATTTTCTGTCTAATGTGTTTTATATATCTGATATATAGTTTTCTTAGCTTCAACAAATATGGTGATGAAACTATATGCAAATATACATTATGGTTCACCATTTTCACATATTTGATAGGTCAGATCATAGCAAGATATAAGACACATATCAGATCTTGTTACCTTGTTATTGCATTTGTGATAATGAAAACAATTGGTAGGTATCCAATTCTTACATTTTATTTAATAGAAAATATATTTGAAGATTTATTCTTACAGATGTTATTGAAAACCATCTGGATGATGGTTCAGAGGAAGAAGAAAAAGAAAGTCCATGCACTTAAGGTAAGTAACAGTAAAGAGTGAAAAGCAACAAGCTTTGTAATATTCAACAAATAATTTATTTCCCTAGAATACAACGTGAAAATGTAACTAAAAGGAACTTATGGTATTATGCATTAAATCCCAAATAATTCTAGAATTACAGACACAAGTCCTAATAATTTAAAGCCCTGAATAAATTAAATCCAAAGCTGAGGGTGTTGATGTGTCTTTAGTAGCGTGTAGAGTGTTGACATTCTAAGTCTTTTGTTGAATCACAGTAATATCGTTCCAGGTTTGAATTCACTATAAATTCCAGTGAATGTCTCTATCCAAGAATTTTATCAGAGCACTTTTGTATTTCCAGGGTAAATAATCACTTCAATTCAATAATTTGACGCAAGAGATTCCAGCCCGAAATAAGATACTGACCACAACTTATAATTCAACTTGAAAGTTGTAAATCTTAAAGCATGATTGAAAAACCCTCTCAGTTACAAGATTATATATTTCTCTACTTGACCTCAGGTCACTTTTAGCACTTTCTAAAAGAGACCTAATACCATATGGACAATAACCTTCTAGAATGGTCCTGATGTTTTCAAAATAAAAATGTTAGTTTTTATTAGAAAGCATAACCTGGACTATATGAATTACACTAAGGGATTTTCAAAACCTAAACCCAGACCCAAATAAACATATTTACTTCTTTTAATAATGATCCTGATATTAAGCCCATACACATAGAACATATTTTAGCTATGTATTATTTGTTTGCAACATAAAATTTAAAAAATGTCAATTCAGGTCAAGCAGAAGATGAAATCAATTTTGGACAAGGTCAAGTCCA
Organism: Megalonaias nervosa; assembly: GCA_016617855.1. NCBI lineage: Eukaryota > Metazoa > Mollusca > Bivalvia > Unionida > Unionidae > Megalonaias > Megalonaias nervosa. Next base: position 8,548 of record JAECUM010008036.1, on the reverse strand, counting down.
ACATACAATGTTTCATTACAATAGCATGTAATGAAATACAAAATTTTAAAAAAATAACTAACAAACAATGCAAATTAAATTTACATAACAGCAGAATTTAGGTAGGTAATTTATTAAACTTGATGCACTTGGGGCTTAGCACTTGAAAAAAATTAATGTGCAATGCTTTAAAAACAAAACAACCCAAAACCCAGATGTGATCACAGAAACCACTAAGGCTGTCAATTCCTTTCTTGATGGTTACCACAAACAACCAATTTCAAGATCCCATGATGATCCGTATTGGAAAACAAGCGCATGTATTATGGATATCCACTTAGTAATATCTATAAGTTGAAATTACATGATTATAACATGTTATCTAAATATATCATACTAGATTGCTTGGACCTTTTGTTGTATCAAAATAATTATATTTCAGAGCATTAGAGCACCAGCAATATATGTTTTTTTGCAAATCAAAAGTTTTTCACATGAAAATAAAGAAATCACTGTTAATGCTAATGTTTGCACTTTCAAGATTGTTTTTAAAAAAATCGGTGATAACATTATCCCACTATATTAAACTGAGTTCATTTTATGTCAGATATAATTGTTCCAGTATATATAAATCACATTTAGTTAATGGCACATTATTCCTTTTTTGATTTGATGTATTCTTATATATGTTAACAATTAAACTTGTTTCCTTTCTTTTACTGGCTACAATTCATGTACTATATGGCTGTAATGCTGAAGGTTAAAAATTTGACATAATATTTACTATGCTTGTAGATGATATTCATTGGTAGCTGTTGCTGTTAAAGCAGTTTATTAGCATGTTACAATAATACATTTTTCAGTGTGAACTCAAGATCCTAATTTTAATGTTTCCTATTGTCATTATTGGTTTCTTTACATTGCTTAGGGCTGTTCCATTTAAATATACATGGTACCCAGGGAAGGCAGTTGTTTTAAAACTATATGCCAGACTACTTTTATTTCACAGAGTTCATATTGAAATGATAAGAAAATTTTAAATTTCATCTTTGGGTGAGTAACCACTTTAAAAGTACCTTCCCTGGGTCCATTGTATGTTTTAATGGAACAGGCCTTACATGGCAAACAGATGAACAATTCCTGTTTAAAATGGTATCAATGTTTGGGGAATGTAAGATCTGAAAGTAAAAGGGATATTTGTTTGTAGGTAAAAACTGCAAGTGTGAAAACAAAAAAGAAGAAAATTACTAGAGTACCATGGTCTAAGGAGGAGAAGGCAGCTGTGGAAAGATAACTGGGACAGTTTATAAGAACTGCTTCACTACCAGAAAAGCAGCATGTGAAAAGGCAAAGAGGAAGAAACCTATTATGGCAAAATGTCCATGGAGCCAGATTAAAGTCTATTACAAATTCAAGAACTAAAGCTATGTTAAAGCTAAAAAAACTACAACTTTACCTGCAAAATTTAAACGGATGATAAATATTTACTGGCCTATAAGTTGATGCTTTTGGATTAGCAAGTCTGGGCTTCATCGTATAATCCAAATCGACATGAATATGGATTATGTCATTCTTATTGTCTGATCCTTCATCGTGTAATTTTTTGTTATGTAAAAAAAATATTTTTCTCCAAAAGTATGGAAAATAATGTGTAAAATAATTATCGTTTTGGAAAGAGATTGTGTACTAAATAAATTAGCACCCGGCAATGAGAAGAATCTTAAATTTCCTATATGATTTTCTGTATTAAATTCATGTGCATCAAATGTAATTGCGCTAAAACAGTATGTACTACTACTATATGTTGTTTTAATTTCATTACATATATGTGCATTAGAAAATGAATAACAATGACAAAGACAGGTATTTCATCGCATTTTTCTTCTTGCACCTCGTGATCAAATAAAATATGCCCTGATATTTGAGAGAGGTTTCAGGACAATTATAATCTGTATTGTTAAATTAGTTGACAATAGTGATCATATTCCTGTACAAAGGCAATGCTACATTCAATTATCAATTGATACTCCTGTGCCAACAATTCCTTCTAGTTTTAATTATGATATCCATTGTCTCAAAAACAAAACAGCTTTGCATTGTTATTTACATGCTAATTAAATACACTAATGCTTGAGTCAAGTCATTCCAGTTAAAACCTGTTTGAGGTCAGTGTTCGACAGACCAGATCAAATCGATAAATGAGACTACCCATAGGGTATTATGAATACAGTACCATGTAATGCCAGGTGCTTACTCGTGCAAGTTTCTCAACCAGTGACACATTTTGTACTCAACGACATAAATGTCAGTCAGACAAACAACTAGCATGAGCGAAGATGAAAACCATATGCTATATGACTATGGGAAGTGTACATGAACTTAATCTTATTTGTTGGGAAAGGAGATGTCATTGTGCATACAACGAAAATTACACAATATGATTCAGTGGTCATTTTTGGGATTTGACCTAAATGGAGCCTATATGGATATAAATATTTCGATATTTAAATTTGAAACTGAAGGATTATGGCATGGATTTTATTAGTTTACATGTACTGCTTATTTTATTACTGTTTTCTCTTTCATAAAAGCTGCAGATAAACAGGGCAGTAATATACACACTAGCATGAAATGCGATGGAATGCACATGCCTCTCTCATCAAAACAGAACTCTGGAAAAGACATTTTGGCATCAGTGATGCAATTTCCCTGTAATCTGAAATACATGCTATTAATATTCCTGAAAATGGAAGTTACTAAGGTTCATTTCACACAGCATTGCGAATTTTAAACAATCTGTAAATTATTAACTTTTCATGTCATCTGTAGCGAAAAGTAGCTAATTTGTTTTAAATATTTTGTGTGAAACAAATTAGGTACTTTTAGCTATATTATGGTGCTGATCTGCGAATTTATGGAAAATTCACGATGCTATGTGGAACAAACAGTAGTAAAAATACAAGGTATTGCTCTTTCCTTGTCTTATACTCAGCATGTACCTTTATATGGATGAAGGATGGAAACTTTGCAAAATGTGCAAATTCGACTTAAACTTGACAGTGACTTATAGGCCGACAAATATGGTAGATGTTTCAGTTGTAATTACAGTGTGTTCCTAGATTTATTTTTAGTAATTCTTTTAATTTGCATTCAGGCCAAGGAAGTTTAAATTTGTGTTCAGATTTATAGCTTTGTTATTTGTACATTTTCATGCTTTTGTTAAGCAAATATTTTTCCTGTCAGTGAAGTAGTTTTTATATATTTGTCATTCAATAAACAAACATTGAAAGTATCACCATGTTTCAAAAATGTAAATTTTAATATTTCCATCAGACAATAGAGTGTTGTCTCTGAAGTCAAGGGTACTTCAGTATAATTATGCAGTACGGTTTTTTAACATGCTGTTTAAATTTGGCTTCTGTTTACAAATATGCTCTTCCTGTACATATTTTTCATATTAGTTTTAAAGAAATTTGCATTTTAATTTCTTTACCCATAGTAGATTGAGACATGTATACTTTGGTAAGATACATACAGCAGTTTTGAAATGGTACATTGCATACGTTAAATGCAAGTCTAGTACAATTTTATTTCTCCAACTTAAGTTTGTCTGAATATTCTGAAGGCAAAACTTATTAAACATCTTTCAGATGAATCTGTTTATGCAGCTGTTCTGTTTGTCAGACGTTTAAAATGTCAATCAACGAGATTATGTTGCATCTATATTCTTGACTTGTATTTTAGCATGTGTTTTAGTGTGCTCAAAGGTCCGCTGCCCACTTCTCATTTTTATAAGTCTTTTTGGACTTCTGGGAAAAAAAATCTAATTGGAATTATAGCACAGGTAACTTAAATTTTCTTTGCTTCTTTCTCTCAATAAGTGCAGATGAAATTATTTGAATTACTCAATACATTTACACTTTACAAAGGAAATTGTCTTGCTTAATGTTCCTTCCAAAACAAACTGAGAGTTTGACATTTCATCAGGTTTGAAAGGAACTACCTTGTCTGATTATAATAGAGATTGTTCATGCAGACAGTAACGATAACTAAGATGATGTTTCATATAACAATGCAGTAGTATTGTATATGTCTTCCTGTGATGCCATATTTTGTCAAGACTCCTCCACCTTAGATGGTAGTTGATGTAATTTCGTTCATCTGTCAACCCTCTAGATTACCCTCAATGTTGCAGTTTTTTTACTTTCTTTCACTTTAATACCATTGTAACCAACATTTTGAATATTGTTCATGAGTGGAATCAACATGCAGGCTGTGGCCAGCTTCTTGTATTTATTCAATAATGACAAACAAATTGACTGAAATTAATTTCTTCGGGTTGCATCTTTTATATTAAACATTTTTGTGGAGATGATGATTATAGTCATTTACTGTATGCAGTTAAATACGTGTCATATTCATACATGCTTATCTGGATGGCTTAATTAAATTATAATGCAATTTAATCCTTTAATCTTTTTCTTTTTCTTCTCAACTTCTTACTGTTATTTATTTTTAATACTTTGGTTTCAGACATTATTAGGCAGGTGGCCATAGCAGCTCAGTAGGTGGATCATTGGTCATGAGTTCGCTACAATAGAAAGGAAAAATAAAGCCAGACTTTACATCCTGAATAAAAACACTCTGACTAGATTTTTTTCTCAGATGCAGGCAATGTAACTGATAATAAAAGACTCAGAGAAGCTTCTGTGTACCTTAATATTTCAATGGGGTTGGGCTTGGCAGAATTGCCCACAGGTCATATAGAACCTTTCAACATGAATGGCGTATAATTCTCAATAATAAAATCAGACTGATTTGTTTGATCCAACAAATTTATTACTTTCAGTACATGACTGTGACCTTGACCTCTTAAAATAAGAGCATTTGGAAAGTCTGTCTTTATTATGTTGCTTACTTTTCAATCTGTAGCAATCAGAAATAACATGCACTTTCTTGTTGCAATAAGTGCACATAGGTCGAGATTAAGATTCCTTATCAGTCTTTTCATAATTATGATATCTAAAATGTGCCAGATTCAGACTTGCGAGTACTGATACGAAAATGAGATGATTATTACCAGAAAAACTGCTGAGAGGAAAACGTAAAGACAAAAGAAACTTTTGAGTCAAGGAATAATCATCAGCTGTATAAGCAGCATTTTCTAGCGTTTCAGCGTTTGACTCGTCACTCTAGGTCTTGTCGTCACTATGGACACAATATTTGAACCTTTCAACTAATATAAGCTGTCTAAGGTTATATTAATCTTGATCAACCTTTTTTGACCAAGCACCACTGATCCAGTATTTCTTTTTCTCTTGCAAATTCGACATGGGTCTGTCCAGTTTCCATTTTGAAATCCTAACGTGTTGATATACCCTTCAAGATACATTCCTTAACCACATCATAATTAACACTTTGTTGTAATGACCGCGAAGTGTAGATTTTATTAGCTTTGCCCATAAGTACACTTTGTAAAAATATATCCCAATGCTGTCTTGGCAATATTGTTCTACTTCCTCTTCTCTAAAAATTGGTACTAACCTATTATTTATGATAGCATCAAAACATGAGTTTGTATGTAAAGGGAGGGGTTGCTTTTCACTTCTCAGTTCTAATTTGCAATGTAGATTTCCCTTTTTCTCTCTATATTTCCATCTCTTCTTTTTAATTTCTATTTGCCTTTCGACCACTCCACTGGCCTAGTGGCTAGAGCGTCCATCCCAGATGCGGGATGTCGCTGGTTCGAACCCCAGCCAAGTCATACCAAAGACATAAAAATGGTACTAACAGCTGCTCGTTAGGTGCTCAGCATTAAGAGGTTAGTGTTGGGACTGGTTGGCCTGATGTTAGGATAATGTTACTGGGTGGGACAGCGGCATGATGCCCCAGTGCTAGACATCTCTATATACTGCCAAGTTGCAGACATTGTAGTGATATCACTGAAAAATTTTTAAAGCTACAATAAATATCCAAATCACACACACACACACACACACACACACACACTCCATTTGCATATCTTCTCTCTCTCTCTCTCTCTCTCTCTCTTAACTCTTTCAACAACTCTTTTTCTGCAATTGCATTTGTCTTTCTCTTCTTCAAATGAATTCCAGTAGTGATCCGAACAAATTTCAATATTAAACTTGATATGTCAGTAGCCTCGAATGTGCTTATATGCCAACAGTCTTCCTGTATTATGGTGATATAATCCAGTAATCCAGAACGTCTTTGAATGAATTCAGTACAATTCCTAAATTGTGATTTAGTTCAAGAAGTAATAATGAGCACCTTTAAATTTAAGTGAATAATTTAAAGAAATGAATCCTGCAATATTAACTGAAACACAACCTAAATTGAGTCCTCAGAAAGTGATGTTAAGACATCATATGCAATAAAGAAATTCTGTTTACGTCTCCGCTTGTTAGAAACCACCCCCCACCCCCCCAATTAATAACAGAACTAAGTTGAAGGTTATTTTGGGAATATTTTAAGTTTTAAACAAGGTCAGGTGTCTTACTAAAACTTAAGTTAAGAAAATGTAATGCAGCAGGTACACTTTAAATACCCATGAGGAACACCAGTGTCCTAAATTCAGGTAAACATATTTACCTCTATTAATAATGATCTTAGTATATAATCTAAAATCATAGAGAAATATTAGCTATGTATTATTGTGGGGATTTGTTATGGTGGAGTGGGGTGCTCCCAATATTTCATTTAAACTATTGTAGAAGTCCCACCCAGGCTCGATTTGGTTGGAAGTTAAATTTAGTGAAAGATAGATGTAAAGCTCCGAGCCCCCAGTCAGCAATGCTGACAGTTAGATGGTTAAATATACAAAAAAGGGTGAAATTCAATGAATAACAATTTAATAACAATTCAATAACCAAATGATTCAAAATTCCAATTACACTCTTTCCGCTCGACCCATTAATAGCCTACTGCATCACTTGATTAGCAGTGTTTGATTGATTTCCTCCTGTCCTTGTATTCTAGTCATCTGTGGTATTCTTCTCTGTCCTATTTCTCCCAATTCCTTCTCCTCTTCCTCCCCAATGTTCTCCAAATTCCTTCTCCTCCACGACTGCCCTATACTCGTTCTCCTCCTCCTCTACTTTCTCCTCCAGACTCCTTTTCCTTCTCCTCCACTTTCTCTCCACCGACTAGACTTCTGTCGCCTTCGACTGTTCGGCTAGTCTCAATTCCGTCTCCACCTCTTGGAGACTCGGGACTCAACGGAACCGGGAGTTCTGTCCCCTAAAAGGCTTCCTTTTCGAAGCTTTGTCTTTCCTTAGAATCTACCTCTAAGTTTTACCGCCAAATTACGAGTGGCTTCTCTCCGAGTAACCCTATTGATCAGCAATCTGCCTAGGCGAAACAAATTTTTTTCTTAGAGATCTGAAAGTTATAATTCGGCCTGCATTGTAATCACACCCTCTATCTCAATTCCGATTGGATATCTCTATGAACCAATCGAATCAAACTTAGCGGACAATGTCCCTCTCGCTGTCTGTCAGCGTGGGGAAGGATTTGAACATGCCCGGCTCACCCCGCGGGCTTCTCTCTGATCTTAGGACTAAGCTGTAACACATAGGTTTGAAGTGCTGAAATCTATCGCCTGTACCAATTCAAGATTCCGGTCTCCGGCCGGTCAGGTATCCTAGCGTAATAGTTTAACACTCGCTCCGCGGCAATGTTTTGGAGATTAAACACAAAGCCGCGGTACTATTCAAGACGAGAAGATTATAGCTTGCTTATACATGACTTTATAGCTGGTGCATATCAAACGTGACAATTATATTGTTTACACAACAATAAGAGTTTTGTCAGGTAGGCATTAAACTCAATTACTAACCAAGGTCAATCTTACAATTTAGATATACGTGACAAATAATCATGGATAAAAGCCAGCAAAATCTAAATTAAATGTACATCACAAGAGTTGTTATATGTGTTTAAAGTTGCGCTTTTATATGTCAGCGGTATCTAGAGTCTCGGCTACTTCCGACATTTATATTAAGATAATAAATCCTTGCATTGTACCACCTGTACAAGGACAAACCACCACCAGTTTTGCTTTTATGTATGGTTACATATATCGCAATCTTCTTTTACTTAATGGTCCACAGTTTCTGTAATCAGTCTATCCCTGTTAGAGTGCATAATTTCCATTTTGTAGTCCGTGATATAAGATGAATATTTGAATCAAATTTTGACAGCAGGAACCATATATTTATATTTTAACTTGTCAGTTACATTTGAATATATATATATATATATATATATATATATATATATATATATATATATATATATATATATATATATATATATATATATATATATATATATAATTAAAAATAACGTGACTTTTAAAGTGTTGGTATAAAGCAATTTGATATACCAATACTGTTGGTATATCGAATTGTGATCCGCCCATGATGCAATAATTCGCATATATAAACATTCTTGCAACTGCGCCCTTGCAACTGTGTGCTGTCCACTCATTAATCACTAGTAACGTATGAAAATAACAATAAAAACTATTCATAATCCTCGTTTTCTA